>JARHVA010006393.1:635000-926868 GCA_037957365.1 Torreya grandis
TCCATTTTTCCAATTAGTAATATTAAATGCCACACAATTTCATAAGATATTTAATTTGTTTATTATTATTATTATTATTATTATTATTATTATTATTATTATTATTTTTACTCAGATTAATAATCATAAATTATAGATAATTCATTTAATATATTTGAATAATAATAGAGGTAAATTGAGATTGAAGAGAAAAGGATTAAACCAATACTTCACAAGACTCGGCGACAAGTATGCACGGGAGACATAATTGGCATCGAGTTCAATGATGGGCTTGAAATAAAACATTTAGGAAGGAAAACATGAGATGATCCTATTTAAATTCATGACATGCTCTATTATAAAATTTCACCAGATCAATACTTATTAATATTTACATTTTATTACTATTCCAAAGGTATAAAAAGTGTTATTAAAACACTGAAAAGGTTACAATATAGAGAACTAGTAACAAAAGCCAAGACATGGCTAACCAATGATTCATAAGCAAGGTACTAGAATTGATGTAATTACGGTCTAATGGATAAACCTTAATAAATCAACTTATCAACATGGAAACCCCTCAAAGAGGTGACCAAAATATTCAAAACACCCATGCGAACAAGGTTTCATGTATTGATGAATTATCGATTAGTAATAAAGTCAAAAAATGAAAGAGAAAATATATTAAATAAAATTATGGAAAATATGCCAATCACTACAATTAAGACACCTCCAATGTATCTGCAAGAATCCCTAACAAGGTATAACATCTTGTTAAGTGGTAATATGCATTGATGATAATGTTGAAACACATAATCCCTGGGTGGTCTTATTCTATTCATAACTGACAAGGTTCTTCACTATCTCTCATGCAAGGGTGACCAAGACCAAACACACTGACAAAGAATTCCTACATGAATATGCTCATGATCCCATGCACAAAACAAATATATACTTGACATAATCGAATCAAAAAATACCTTGCCAACAAGAAGGAATAACTAAATTGAGGAAGGGTATTACATTCTCCCCTTCATATAAAAGCATCATCCTCAATGCATCACAACTCATATAGTGAATTCCACCACAATCATAGTTATAAGCTAACATTAGGCCCCACACCAAGTATCATGGTACACATATTTCTAACTCCTAAAATGGTCACATAAAGGATAGGAAAAGGATTTACTATCAAAAGTAACATAATACATGAATACCTAGCATCAATCAGCTGCATAATCTTAAAAATGACCTCTATGTTATCCTGAAGTGAACATAAACTATCATGAAAAGTGAAAATCCAAGGTAAACATGTCATGTGAATAATAATGTTATTTCCTGACACCATGCTACATTATCGAGATTGTCATATGTTATGGAACCCAATTATCACATCGCGCCACACTGTCTAACTAATTCTTATTGATAAATCTCGTAAAGTACCCAATGAAACACGTATAGCCTCTAGTATGAGTAAATGAGAACACAAGTCATCCAAAAGTAAATCATACCATCACACTCATTTGTCCAACCCACTAAAAGCCAAAGTCTGCTGAAGTGAACATGAGACCTCTAGTATCCATCTAATGTCTAAATCATACAAAGAGAAGAATTATAAACGCCAATCATGGAAAAAGTACACTACTAAGATAAGTATCCATCCATGGTAATGTTTTTTAGAGTAACTAAACAAAACTGAACCATATTGGATCATGTTAAACCATAATGAAATCACCAATCAAAATATATGCCAAAATGACCAAGTAGTCACTATATACCAAAACATATGCTTAGTCCTCCCAAACAAGAATCATATCTCCAAGAAAGGACCATATATAAGTAAAACCACCACATCTGGTGGGGTAGAAAGGATGGTATCGTGAACTTATGTGCCAAGTTTCCACCTCAACCCACTAGATATATTCCAAGTTACTTATCCTCTCCCATACCATACCACAAGAATAATAGTTATGCACCTACAAACACATGTAAAACCAACACAATAGTCAATGCGATAAATTTAAAAAAATCAATCATATAAGATCAAAATCAATGTAAATGAGACCAAACAATTTCAAATAAAATAAAAATAAAAATAAACCTAGATATCCAAATTATAAATTTTAACAACAATTTCCATGATAATTTATTAAAATATACAAGACAAGAAAGATGGTGTTGGTTTCAAATCGAATAAAAAAATAAGTTCAAATAAAATAAAATAAATGATAAAACACTAGAGAGATAGAGATCACATCATGAACACTATGTGATTTTATAAGTCACCCAAGGGGAGAAGGACTAAAAATCATCTCAATTACCTCCTAGAGGTAAGAGGCATCTTGATTACCTCCTAGAGGTATGAGGCATCTTGATTACCTCCCAAAGGTTTGAGGCATCTTAATTACCTTCCAGAGGTTCGAGGCATCTCAATTACCTCCTAGAGGTATGATGAACACTGTCTATTACCTCCTAGAGGTAAGATAAATATTTGTAAATTATCTTCTAGAGGTAATGTCATAATTGCACATCATCATATGTAATAGTGTGACAATATAAATCAACTAAATAATGTACATACATAACATCTTAGTGGTATAACATTATCAAAGTAATCATACTGGCTCACATATCTGGCTATCATGTAGCCAAGTTATTGTCAACTAACATAGCCCATAGAAGACAACCATGCTAAAACATACCTCACTAAAAGTATACATCTAAAGTAATATAAAGTGAAAACTATTTGTATATTTGAGTGTTACCCACTGATCATTGACCTCTGCCATATGCTACAAATACCTAAACTAAAAGAATGGGATAAAAACTAACATTCACCATGTCTGGCATCATAATGTCCCAAAGTAATATAGAGAGGGTTGATAACATAGTTGGAAACTATACATCACCACAATCAATAATTTTACTAAGGCATTAATTGATTTCAAGAAGGGTTGTTATTTCACACAAAAGATACATGTATGGGTTACATACGGGTTAAGTCACAACACATAATCAATACTATAACTAGGCTTAATAATATATCATCATGATAGTACTCAGTCATACACACAACATTCATATAACTAGTTTGATTACAAAGATCAATTACGATGGTTACATAATTTCACAACAATTGAAGTAATTTTATCACAAATATTGTAAAAATTACTTATATCCCATGAGGGTCATAGTAATCTCATCAGTCTAACCGATGTTCATTTGTCATCCTGAATGACATCACTGACAATCATCTACCACTTGTGTAGCCACAAAGAAAACATCAATGGCCAACCCCTATATATAGTATCAAGGTGCCTCAGATGCAAAATGTACATGTCCTTATCACTATAAGAATATCAAAACTAAACTATCCAAAAGTGTCATACTATGATGCTTATTATCCCATCATGAAACAATTGACCATGTAATAAATTTATGTCTAACTAGTAACCGCATCAGCTATAGTATCTTTCTGTAAAAGTCTCATCAATTATGCTGACCAAATTAAAAGTACACATTTTGTTTTCTATTTCTTCAGCAAGGTAATTGAAATAGTCATAAAAACAAAATTCCCTAGAGTTCCCACTGTTATATCTTGCTTTGATACCAAAATGTAATGCCCAAAATTTACCTCTTTGATACACACAAATACACACTACTTTTTTATCTTCATTTAATTAACACTTTAGAACACTACCATAATAGTACAAAAGAGTGAAAACCACATATAAAACTTACAACAATATTCATAAGCATACGCGAGTTTTGATTCATAATATCATGATAAGAGGACCAATGTACCTTGAGTCAAGAATCAAGACCAACTACATAGACTGATCTATAAGACTGGCACCAATGGACTACAACACCACTAAGCTAAGAAAAGAATAGCTAATTCTAAGTGAATTAAAATACACTCTTCATAACTCCAAGTCCTCAACGAGAGAATAAAAAAATTATAAGAATGGTGGAGAGTTATCAAGATAAATCTATCTCATTTATTCCAAAAGAGTGATGGAAAACATGGTAATTTATGAAGGCCCATACATAAAAGTAGGACTTCAAGAAGACCTTAGAATGAATATTTCAATAATGAAATACAAATCTTAAACCCAAGTTACAATTTTGAGTACCAAAAACCTCTCATTTAAGTCATAAAATGAGGTTAAGAGCAACAGATGCATAAAGCTAAACCACCAAACCAACAAGTCTTGATGATAAACCACAAGGTTTCTTAGAAAAATTCAAACAAATAAGGTTCTAAAAGGACTCGATAAAAATATTAGACATCTAGATATAGCAAAATTGATAGTCTCTATTGCGATATGAATCCAAAGGGATAAGGTTACAAACTTAATCTACATAAAATCTAAACCTCATAAAATTAAATGATGATGTTTTTAGAGCGACTCTGGAGGATCAAAGACAGAACAAGGAGAATTTCCATTACAAAAGCTCTTCAAAACTGAGTTGGCAAACAAAGACAGAAAAGTACTGGATCTCTCCTAACATCAAAAATAAATTTTCATAACCAGTTGAATTGGTTTTAAGACTCAGTTTTGGCATTAAACAAGTTTAACTATTTTTCAAGGTTGAATTCCAAGATGAGATTAATTGAATTTACATAGTTTTTTTTTGTTACCAAAATGAAGATTTGTTTTAATAAGTTTGATTAATAATTTTATACTATTGACATGATATCAAATATCAAAGATAAGTAATATCATCATTCTTCTATATTATTCATTGATGACATGATATCAAAGGCAAAGTTCATCTGGAACATACAACACAAAATAACCTATCTTATTTTGGCATCACAAAGTCATGGTAAATTATTGCAACTTTTCCTTATTCTTGCATTTGGATAATCGTATAACCAAATATTGATTTTTGCTAATGTAAGCTTAGTTAGTGATATTTTCTGAGCTTTAGATTACTACAAGTTCAAACCTAATTTTAATTTAATATTTATTTGTTAATATTTTAACAAGTTTCATCTGAAAACTATTGTTAGCCTATAATAATTTTAGTAATTTGACCTATCAAGGCCAAATTACTACTCCTATCATACAAAACTTTCCTAAAACTGGTCATAGCCTTTTAAAGTTGGTCAAACCAAGGAATTGTCACCTAAAAAGCACTAAGTTTGGTAAAAAATGGATTGTAAATGGGTCATTATCATTTTAAAAGAGCATTTTCAAGTTCAAATATGTAGACAATCCATGCATAGGGATCAATTTGGAGAGAAAATTTAACATTCTGGGAGCTATAGGCAATTTCATGCCCTCAAATTTTGTACACAAGGTAATTTTGAGTTGAAGAAACTTATAAAAAAATTTCATGGCCATTGTACAAGTGGATATACTCTCTATTTTGTAACAATCCTTAGCATGTCTGTTGGAAATCACCATTGGAGTAGGCATCATTATGGAGTGCCACAGAGGTTTCTAAGTCTAGGTAAAAGTTTAAAAAGCATGGGATGATGTTTTTACATCATAATCAGACATTTAAAAAGTGTAAAAACTCTAAATTTTAAACAAACCATGCTCATACAGACTTTTGTAAGTAAATAGGCATAAAGGCCAAAAAGGGGTTTTTTGACTTTTTAAGAAAAATGTGCTTTCAGATTATTTTTATAGTATGGTACATACCCCATAATAATGTTTTCAGGCATTGAGAATAATTTTAAGATTTATTTTTATTTTGGTGAAATTTTTGTTTTTTAAGTTCTAGACACCCTTCCTAACCTCCTATTCAGATGCTCATATATTTCACCACGTGTGGAGTTTGGATGAAGATATTAGTATGTTCTAATTAATCTTATTTAATTATAATTCATGAAAATTTTAGACCATTTGAGTTGGTTTTTTTTATGAACAATCATTAAGAGTTTAGGCAGATCAAAATGCAGTCAAAACCCTACAGGTATATTTCTCTATGTGGCAAATTTTTATATATTTTGAATGGGAACCTAATATTTTCAAGGATTTTGGGAGGGTCAGTTTTCTACACATAAATGAATTTTTTTTGGGATTTTGAGGTTTTTACTTCATGAACCATTATTTTGAAAATTTAGCTTCAAAGCCCGCTTAAGCCCTCAAAAAACTAGTTTTACAAAAAGTTGATTTATTGCCATTAAATCATCTTGGATCAGCCTATTTTTTTTCAAATTTAAATTAAATTTATATAGGATTATATAAATATAAATTTTACGTATGGAGATGTACAGATGAGGGCATAAATCATGTTGTTTGTAGAAAAAATATGTAAAATTAAGTACATGACACTTCAATGAAATATAATCAATGTATATCAAAGACTAAGACTTTTTATTCATAATAAAATTTTATTTTTATCATAAATCATCCTAGAAGTGTCCTAACTAGCTCAATCAAAATGGCCAGTCTGCAAGAAAATGGAGCAAAATATGCCTAATCAACCTTGTTGACTGAATGACGAATTTTTTCTCATCAAAATCAAACATATTGTGATGAAAAAAGTTTTTTTCAGGTATATTTAATTATTTTTTCATGTTTCATTGCATATTTTTGTAGGTTTAATGGAGTCTAAATTCCAAAAGATAGGCTATTAGGCCTAATTAACCTAATCGGCTTAATTGGTCAATCAAGCAGGTAACGAATGACATTGAAAATCCATCAAATGAATTAATTTTGGAGTTACCACATGTGATATATGTTTTTTAAGTTGATATATCATTCTCAATTCAATCCACAAGTTTTTATTCATGTAAGTTGAGCTCAAATTGAGTTAACTAGTCCTTAAGGGTCAAATCTCTTTGATTGACTAGCTTGACTAGTTTCATGCAAGATAAATACTTTCAAGAACCTAATATAACTTTCAATATGGAGTTACCTTATAATTTATGGCAATAATTTCATGCAAGTAAGGTTGAAAAGTCAACATGGGCCCACCACTTCTCAATTCTATGCCAAAAATGAAGAACATGTAATTTTTGAAGACTTGGAAGATTTTAAAGCCTTTATTTAATTTTGTAAAAGGATTTTAGTCTTATTTTAACTAAAATAGACTAATAATTCTCTTTTCCATGTGAATTTGGCTTTAGTTAAGGTTTTAGACTTATATATTAGCTTTTTGAAGCATTTTTCATTGATTCTTGAAGTATAACAGAAATTGTAATTGGCATCATTTATCAATAAAGGAAATCTTTTGCATATGATTTTTTTTATAGAATAGAGTGTATTTTTTGATTATGTACCAGCATATAAGTGAGATATATATCCCATTTTTTAAATTCCTTTCCTCATCAACTATGAAAATCTCATCCTTTACAAGGCATTTGAAGAGCTAAGAATAGAATTTGCTTTGCAAGCTTCTTTCAAGCCTTATTTTGAAATACTTATGTTTAGGATTTACTAAAGAATTTATTTTGATTCATATGTGTGCCTTACTCAGTTTCAAAAAATCTTTCAAAAAATACCAATCATTCAGTTGCATCACTCAATTAGATAAGATTTTCTATTTCAGTTTCCTTCTCTGTTTTCATCCCAAAAAATAAAAATAGTTTAGTTTTAATAGATAAATATTAAGGGAACCAACCCTTTTTAGAGGTTCTTCTCAGTACAGAATCACCCACACTCTGAGAAGATCGAATTGTATCAGCTGGAGAGAGGGTGTGTTTTTCACATTTTCAAATATGGTGCTCTCTAGAGTGATAACACATATTTTACATAACTTTTGTAGTGTTCACAAATACAAAAATCTTGTTTTACTTGTAAAAAGATAGGATAATACTACAACTAAGAATATCAAATTAATCACATGAAGGCTATCACCTAGAATTTGAAAAATTATCAAAGAGTTCTAATAGTCTATTCAAAGAATCATGTAGTTCTAGAAGTAAGTTTACATAATGGACTCTCTTATTACATCATAATTACACTATTGTTATATCATCAACAAAGATAAATTTACATGTAAAAATGTATATCCTATCTACTTACACCACAACAATTGAAATGTCTATAATAAATAAAGTAATCTCTTGATAATGAAGGCCTACATCAACCAATATACTTCTGTAGTATAGGATAATAATTTTGGTATCAAGATAACACCCAATAACTATTTTTCTTAAATAGACAAATCTTTCAACATAAAATATTATATCTTTATAATTTTATGTGCCAGTAGTAACTATTCCCCTATATTAAAACATAAACAATGATGGGTTAGCTTACAATGAGCAAGTGAACCCTTCATCTCAAATCCTCTCAATATTCAAAGAATTAAACAAGTTAATAGACATATTTATTATATAAAAGACAATTTTAAGAGTTCTAAACACAATAAATAGTTGAAAGAAAAATAGATATTACACTCAATGTTACGATGAGACTAGAATTGTTAAGGTACAAACAACTCATTAATCATAAACAAAACACACCTTGATATCAATGTTAACATAATATTACGTAAAGAGAGGCTTGTTAGTTGTACAAACAAACTCAATCTATCATTTAAAAATTTAATATTACCAAAATAAAATTGGTTTCATATTAAAAGGAATCATATCTATACCATTATAAGATAAAGAAGATGCAATTTTTAATTAAGTCAAAAAAGGTATACTACGATATTATAGAGGAGGTCATCATAATTTAAAATCCTATTGATTTTTGTGTATCATCAATTAGTCTCTATCTAACATAATTTTGTTCAAAGGATGGTTTGTAAATTTAAAACTCTCAAAGATAGCCAATGAAATAATTGGTTAAACACTTATTAAGGTAATATGATTTTGTTTTTATCTTGCCTCCAAAATTATATTTTCTTCCCAACCAAATCCACTACTAAAATGGTATTTTAGTTTCTTCATTAATTTAAACACTACCTAAAGGTTTTACTAAAAAAATTCAAAATTTGAGACCACAATAAATTTGAAAACTTGAATATAATTATTTTGTCTGCTCCTAACTTAAATAAAACTTAATCAAACAATTTACAGGTTTTTATCCTCTCTGCTTTAGCTTCAAAACACATATATAAAGTATATTTTTTTGTTAAGTGAGGATAAAGAAAATTAATTTCTAAGATCCCCCTTTATTGATAGATATAGACGGTCAAAATATTAAATATATTTTTCAAAGTGGTGATACAACTAAATATCAGATTATTTCATTCTTCTAGGTGGTGTTGTGAAGCCTAAAAAAATATAATTTGCATACATGCTCATACACAGACATTATGGCACCATGATCAGGTTGGTCATTTTAGCTAATAATCCAATATTTATAGCAAAACAAAATCAAATATCACCCAAAAAAGGAGCACATATCTCTTCAAATAGTAGAGATTAACTTTTTTTTCCCTTCACATCAAAATGACCTCATCAAGGTAGCCATACTGGTTATTTCACATGTTATTAATAGTTGTCAAAGAAACTACTTAATGCATATAAGAATGATATGTGTGTGTGTGTGTGTGTGTGTGTGTGTGTGTGTGTGTGTGTGTGTGTGAATATATATTTACCAAATCTCTATTATGGCACTACATTAGGCCATAAACTTGAGTATAATTTTCTTTTTATATGGTTTTAAGCATTCCAAAATTCTAGTGAATATCTAATATACCTGTAAATAAATCCTAACCCAAGTAGCGCTATAATTGAGCAAAAATATTGGTAACCATTTATACATATTTATTTATTTTTAGAATTTCCACTATGGTTCCTAGCTAAACTCTAGTGTATATTCACATTTATCTATTTTTTTTTTTTTTGGTCAATATTGTGGTGCTACAATAGAATTGGGGTTGACTGAAATAAACTAAGCCAAAAGAACATCTACTCTCTAGAACCCTTCTCAGTAAGGCATTTCACACAGGAGCAGACCGATTTACATAAAATAACTTTTCATAAATAGAGATCTTAATTTAAATAGGGAACACACAAAGGTTTCACAAGTTACAAATAGGAACAATTATAATATGTTAATAAGTACTTGAAATATGAAGATAAACAAAGTTTATTCCTTTGAATAACAAGATGAACTCCATGTAAGGATTCACTTGCCTGTAAATCCTTATATTCTCATTGTTACTCCAAAAGTGGTTCCAAAATTGCATTGAGATTCTCTTTTAGATGCTCCTTAATGGCATCCTCCTGCTACTGCTCCTCTTCTCAAAACTAGACCCATCCAAAACTCCATGGCTACTCAATTTCTCCTTCATTTTTTTTTGTCTACTTCTCAGATGTTTCCTTGGAAAGGCATTGGATTTCAGTTAAGAGTATGGGTATCAAATAAAATGTGATTAAGTTATGTATTTATCTTCCCCAAAGTATGGTGGATCATTTAGTCTAAATGGCCAAGTTACATGTGGAAGAATTAAATGATGTGATGCAAAAACTGTATTAAAAGTATGGCATACCATTTAGTCTAAATGGCCAAGTTGCATGTGGAAGAATTAAATGATGTGATACAAAAACTTTAATAATTTTAATAAAATGATACCCACTAAATTTTTCAACCTTTAATTAAATAAATTCCTCCACCAAATTTGGCATACTACTAAGGACATAAGGTAGGCTGCAAAGAACATACTTGATTGATGGATTTACCAAATATTTAGGTAATATTATTTTATTAACTCCATTTAATTAATCTACCAAGTGTAAAAGGATGACCTCACTAATAAATGCATCCCACACCCGTGTGGGTTTGTCAACCACCCCACTCAGGAAATGATTCCATTTTTCTAATTAGCAATATTAAATGCCACACAATTTCACAAGATATTTATTATTATTATTTACTCAAATTAATAATCATAAAATTATAGAAAATTCATTTAATATATTTGAATAATAATAGAGGTAAATTGAGATTGAAGAGAAAAGGATTAAACCAATACTTCACAAGACTCAATGACAAGTATGTACGGGAGACACAATTGGCATCAAGTTTAATGACGAGCTTGAAATAAAACATTTAGGAAGGAAAACATGAGATGATCCTATTTATATGTCATGACGTGCTATATTATCAAATTTAACTAGATCAATGCTTATTAATATTTATGTTATATTACCATTCCAAAGTTATAAAAAATGTTACTAAAACACTAAAAATGTTACGAGATGGAGAACCAGTAACAAAAGCCAAGACACAGTTAATCAATGATTCATAAGCAAGGTACTAGAATTGATGTAATTATGGTCTAATGGATAAACCTTACTAAATCAACTTATCAACATGAAAACCCCTCAAAGAGGTGAAAAAAATATTCAAAATACCCACACGAACAAGGTGTCATGTATTGATGAATTATCGATTAACAGTAAGGTCAAAAAATAAAAGAGAGAATATATTAGATAAAATTATGGAAAAAACACCAATCATCAAAATTAAGACACCTCCAATGTATCTGCAAGAATCCCTAACAAGGTATAACATCTCTTTAAGTGATAATATGCATTGATGATAACATTGAAACACATACATCCTTGGGTGGTCTTATTCTATTTATAGCTGACAAGGTTCCTTACTGTCTCTCATGCAAGGGTGACCAAGACCAAACACACTAAAAAAAAATCTTACATGAATATGCTCATGATTCCATGTACAAAATAAATATATACTTGACACAATTGAATCATTAAACACCTTGCCAACAAAAAGGCATAATTAAATCAAGAAAGGGTATTACACTAGTGGCTCTATTTAGATTCTTAGAGATATATTCTAGCACACCTGATGGGACCTCAATTACAGTCTCATACTAGGTTTATCTTATTTATAGCTATCTTAGCCAACTCCCCTTTGTTCTTTATTAGGATCTACTTTCAATTGTATTTTGGCTCTCGCCTTGGTTATTTTCTCTTGCTTTGGTTTTGTATCATTATCCCTATTGGCTCTCTGTCAGTTTGCCTTTTCTATTATCTCCCATGTTGCTCTTGTTTCATTTCATCCATTACTAGTCTCCCACCCTTGGGATCCCAATCCCATCATATTTAGGGTCTTATCCCTGAGCTCACTCATTATCAAGGCATGACTATAATGGAATGGCATAAACACCATAGGATTTGAATGTTCCCTTGACCCAGCATGGTGGTCTAGACGCTCTCACATTCTAAAGAGAACAAGATTGGTAGGTGTATAACTAGTGGACTCAATCCCCCTTTCACCAGTCTGAGCTCCATTCATTTGAAGATGTTTCCCCTTGACCTCATGCCATGAATCATTTACCCATTCAAGGTAATAAGGATCCCCTTACATGAATGAGACCTGATGGACTATGTGCAATCATTGATGATTATCATATATGATTTTAGGTGAATTAATTGAATCCTTCTCCCCCTATGATTCGATGATGTGCTTCCTCTAGAGATAAATATTGTACCCATTTAATTTTGAGTACCTCAACTAGTTCTTGCATGAATTCCCCACCTATCTCTTAATAGGAGACTCTATATCAAGAACCCCCTCATGTCCATATCGTGGGTCATAAGTATTCCAACTTGGTGAGGTATCTTTGTCATGAGGAGTCCTCCCATCCTCCTAGTCCATCCTTTAGATTTTTAAATGAGCGCATTGATTTTGATCACCATCTATAGACTAGAGATCCATATGATGCCTATCTCAAGCATCAACACCCTCATGTTGACCCTTAATCTGATGTCATGTGACCAATATCATAGAGACTTAGGTTATCACAACCATTTCCATGAGTATGCCACATCATCTCATCCTCCTTGTAAGGAATGGTACCCTGATGATTTACAACATGAGCATCTCCCATATTATGAGCCACCTTAGCATCATCCTCTATGCAATCAAGGTTATGATGATGTCTATTGGCATAGGCAACATCATCACCATCATGATCCCCCTCTTGGAGCTCATTGTCAGCCTACTATCAACTATACCTATGAGTATCTCCATAGGAATCCTCTATCCCCTTAGGTGCATGCTATTCCCCTTCCCACTCTTATCCTTAAACTACCTAAGTTTAATGGGACTTGAGATTCCAGTCGCATAGAGCATATTATGAAATTCATGATGGTGTGTATGGATTGGGAATAGGACAAAGGCATGATGTAAAATCTCTTCACTCATGCTCTGCATGCCAAAGCTTTTGTTTGGTTTTAGAATTTGCCTCTAGATTATCTCTCAAGTTTCCATCTCCTTCTAGATGACTTCCTCCAGTACTTTTATATCTCCAAACCTTTCAACTTTGGCATCCAATCACTCACCTCCATGGTATAGACTAAGTATGAGTCAAACTTTGATTTTGTATTTAGGCGGCATTCAATCATCCATACATGTAGAATAAGGTTTTTATATGATCAAATTTATGACATGTTCACATGAGCATTAAGGTAGGAGGTTCACCCTGAGGTCTTAAAGCATGATCCCACCTCACATGATGAAGCTATTAATGAGTGTTTAAAGATTGAAGTATTTGAGGTGTATACATGCATGCTGCTCATACCAACCCAAAGGTCATCCTCTTCACATGATCACAATCATAATGTGACTAATGATGGTGCCACTAATTCTCCTCCCTAGAAGAAGGATAAGAAGGAGAGCCAAAAGGTGAATACCTTCTGCAAGAGGCCATCTAAAAATAAGGCTTTTGAATCAAGCACAATAAAATAATGGATGGTGTTTCCTTATGACCACACCAAGTTTTGTAATTTACATTGGATGAAGGGGCATGATGATGTCAATTATGCTGTCCAAAAGTTTGGTGCATAATCCTTACCTCTATCTTAGATTTCTCCTCTTGCATAACCCAACCATAAGTTCAATGTGTTCAAGGAGCCTCTACCTAACCATGACAAGGAGAAGAAGAAGAAAAAGAAGAAATCAAAGGCTAAGGCCCCTTATTCCCATTTTTTATCTTCTACTTCTTCTGAGTCTTCTTCCCAAGTTGACCTAAGAGGGAAAGACAAGCATGAGAATAGAAAGGTCATTACTACTATTGACATAGACTCTATTAGTTATGACTGATTTGTCAACATAGGCTCAAGTTAGGTCACTAACCTTGTTGGAGAGACTAGTGGTGTTGGGCCTCCTATCTAGCCCATGTGGGTAGGGAATCCCAATGTCAAAATTGAATTTTGATGTAACATCCCTCCCCAAGATAGACAACATCCTTACTTATTCATAGAGGAGTTACAGGGCCTCTCAGCTAAGATTTCCATTTGGTACCTTCTTCACCTTTGTCCTAAGCAAAGGGGACTCATCTTTAATGAGCTTGGTCTCTCTCATGAGGTTTTGTTGTAGGATGATGTCAATGTGTTGTTTAACTCCAACACCTCTGAGCAACCTCATCCTTCCATCCTATCTTTTGACCCCACCTCTTTGTCAGATACTTTAGTTCTTGTAAATATGTCTCGGTTATCTCTCTATATTGAGACCTCCATTGATGACTATCATATTAATAGATGCATCATTGATGGAGTTATATTGAATATCATGCCCTTGTGTGTGTTTAATGAGCTTGAGATCAATTAGAATAATCTCTCTAATTATTTACACAATCGTGTTAGTTTCAATAATGACATAATTATGCCAGTGAGAAACATGAAGCTCTAGGTCAAGTTTGGCCCCAAGATAGTCAGGATTGAGTTTTGTGTGTTAGACTTGGATATCACATACAATATGATTCTTGGCCATCCTTAGACTAATGTCATGCATGCCATCACATCGGCCACATTTTGTATGGTTTATGTTGTGCATGAAGGTGAGTTTCATACCATGGAGGCTGACCCATACCCCTAGGAATTGCTCTATGTGAATAAAAATCCCTTGGGTGAGGATTTGGTTGTCTCCTCTTGAGGCTCTATGGACTCCCACACACCCCCTACTTCTTAGTCTCATTTTCTCAAGGATGAACATTGTGATCTAATTGAGTATCAATCAACATTCATTCCTTTAGAGTATGGCATGTGGTGACTGACTCCCTCTTTTGTTCTATGATGTCAAACTAACTCTTCTCTTCTTAAAGACATCTTTCAAGACATCAAGGGTTCCCTTGATGTTGAAATTCTCCTCACATCATGATTTTCCCATCAAAGTATAGGCTCTCTAAATGTATCTCCCATTGAGATAGCTAGAATAGCTAAGTCTAATCTTGAGTGCTATTTCATTCATGTTATGACACATAACCTATTCAAAGAGATAAAGGAATATGTCAAGATCATGCAAGATTTTCATAAGTACCATTATCCTCTTGATAGTATAGGTTTGGATATCTTTCTCATTGATGGCCCAACCCTTGGCATTCCTATAGTGAATGTCCTAGTGGTTGAACCTGAGGTGTTAGACTAATCGCTCCCTCATACACCTAAGTGTTTTAAGGAAGGCATTACTATGTATGTTGAAAGATCCATAGATGCCAACCTTGGCACTTCAACAAGGCCAAATATTGTAAAGATTAGTGCTAGCCTTATTCTAGAGGAATGGGATATTTTGGTCACCTTCTTAGATGAATTTTTGGATTTATTCACTTGGGAATATGCCAATATAAAGGGCATGGATCCCAATATTATTTTTCATAACCTTGTTATGGATGATGGGACCCATCTCATTCACCAAAATCAATGACTAACGGTGATTAAAGTCTCTTAGTTAGTCGAGGTTGATATTGAAATCTCATTTGAGTTTTTTTCATCTAAGTTGTTGACTACCCTTGATGGGTTTCCAAAATTGTTCCTATTATCAAGATGAATGGTGCCATTTGGATATGCATTGACTTTCAATATCTCAATATGGCTTTCCCAAACAATAATTTTCCCACTCTTTTGATTAACCAAATTATTGATTCCATATTGTGTTTTGAGATCATGTCCCTCATGGATGGATTATTGGGGTACAACCAAATTCAGATTACACCTAAAGACTAGCACAAGATGAAATTCATTACCCTATGGGGTACCTTCTGTTATGTTATCATGCCTTTATATTTGAAGAATGTTAGGGCTATGTATTAACATGCCATGACCCATGTTTTTCATGATCTCATCCACAAGATTATTGAGTATTATGTCAAGGATCTCCTTGAAAAGTCCCACAAGTAGGATGAGCATGTGCGAGACCTCAATATCATCTTTGAGCATTTTAGAGATTATCACATCATCCTTAACCCTAAGAAGTGTATTTTTGGAATTTCTACTGAAAAACTTTTTAGCTTCCTCATTTTGTCAAGGGGCATTAAGGTGGATCTCAAGAAGATCAAGGTGATCCTTGAGATGCCTCCCCCATGTAACCTCATTCATTATAAATCCTTCCTTGGAAGGCTCAATTTACTTAGATGTTTTGTTGAGGAGTATGCTCATAAATCTATACCCTTCACACGTCTCTTATGCAAGATCATTCTATTCTTATGGTCTACTGAAGTCCAAGTGGATTTTGAGGAATTGAAGTACATTCTTCATAATCCTCCCATCCTGATAGCACCCATTAAGGGTCACAAGTTCATCTTATACACCTCTATCAATAATATTTCCATTGGGGGCATGATGTGTCAAAAGAAAGACACTAGCAGAGAGAGCTATTTACTACATCTCTCATACGCTAGTTGGCCCTAAGCTTAAATATTCTCTTTTTTAGTGATAATGCCTCTCCCTCATCTTCACTATGAAAAATTTGAGACATTACATGTTAGGCCAAACCACCAACATGATTTTCCAATCTGATCTACTATGTTACTTGTTTGGCAAGACTGTGAGGTGGATCATACTTCTTCAAGAGTTCAACCTCTGCATTGTTAACCAAAAGTCCACGAAGGGTTTAGATATAACTAAGAAACTCATTGAATTGTATGATAATGAATTTTTTATGAGATGGTCTACTCAATCAACCAAAATGGGGTCTCTAAGTGTGATTGGTATTGGGATTTTTTTTGTTACCTTGAGACTCAATCTTATCCCATTGATGTTCCTTTACAAGAATGCTATTGGATCTAAAAGCTTTCCATTTGCTATGTTATCATAAGTGGTGTATTTTTAAAGAGGGGTCTAGATGGTGTGTTGATGTAGTGCCTCACCCCTGAGGATACTCTTCTCACATTAGAGGAGTCTCATAGGAGTTTTTGTGGTGGCCACCCAGGAGGGCAAGCCACCACCTATCATATTATCAGGATAGGCTACTACTAGCCCACTCTTATTAAGGATGCCATGAAATACACCTAGAAGTGCAAGATTTTCCATGTCACTGAGGATGCCATCAATGTCCCTATAGGTCTCTTGCATTCTATTTCATCCCTTTGGCCCTTCTTAATTTAGGATCTTAACTTTTTTGGTGAGTTCAAACCCACCTCTTTGAATGGCCATCATTGGTTTATCACTGCCACTGACTATTTCACAAAGTGGGTGGAGGCCATGCCTCTTAGCAGCATGTGTGGGAATATTGTCACCAAGTTTATATTGAAGCAAATTATTTATTGGTTTGGGGTCCATGCCCTTTATATTGGTGTATAAAGGGCATGGATCCCAATATAAGTTGAATGTTTTAGGTTCAAGCTCTACTTATCCTCTACCCATTACCCCTAGGGAAATGGGTAAGTAGAATATTCAAAAAAAACTTTGAAGAATATGTTTATCTATATCATTTCCCAATCCAAGTGGGACTAGCATCTCATGCTCTATCTTGCCCTTTGGGCCTACTAGACTAGCTTTCAAATAGCCACAAGGTCAACCCCATACTCACTCATGTATGGGTCAGAGGTTGTTATTACTTTGGAGGTCTTAATACCTTAATTATAAGTTAAGTCATTTGGATCTCTCTTTGATGAGGAAGAAAGTGTTTCTCACCTCATTGAGCTTGAGCATCTAGATGAATGATGCATTGATGCCCTTGAGCATAGTCATGCTTACCAGCACCGTCAATGCCACTAATTCAAGAAATTGGTGCACCCACATCCATTAAAGGTACGTGATACAATACTAATTTTTGACAAAGAGAACCATAATAAGGGAATACTCCTACACAAGTTTTTTAGACCCTTTTTTATCAATGCCTCTCTAGAGAATGGGGATTATCATCTCTTGACCCTTGAAGATGATCCCCTGTAGCACCCTATCAATGGGTTCTACCTCAAGACATTTCATGTCTAGGGATAGTGTGGCCCTTTAGGAAAGATGTCTATGGTGGTAAGGCAAACCTTTCCTCTCTTATCACACCACTAACCTCTATGCCACTTGTATATGTGTTTACACATGGGTTATTTATTAGCTGTTCCTACTATTTAATCAAATGTATCTAATAGTCTATATCAGATGAAGCATACACATCACCCATAAAATCATATACACACATGTGATAATAATGAGAAACAATTGTATATATATCATAAAAAATACATGTTTTTTCTTTAGGTACATCACATGGCTTCTTATGAGCCTAGGCTCACAGTACCCAAAACTACCACATGTGTGGCTATACATATGATACTATCCTAGTTAGCCTATGACTGGGATCTATTTATGGTATCTCTACTCTATGTGAAGATCTAAATATTTGCCTCTTGACCAGTCAATCCATGATCTCCTCTAGGGTAGCTAACTAATCTACCCTCTCCCTAGGTACCTTAGCTCCTTTGGTCTATTTTTGGGCTAGCTTAGCCCATAGCGAATTGATCTTGGCTTCCACTCTTACCAATCATGCCTCAACTCATGTTATAGCTATCTCATGCTATGCTTTAACTTTATTGAGTCATGCCATAGATGCCTCATGCCATGATGATTCTTCCTCTATCCATGGTATCTAGTGTTGTACCCTCACCAACTTGAGTGAGGCTCATGCA
The DNA here is from genome assembly GCA_037957365.1 of Torreya grandis. Classification (NCBI taxonomy): domain Eukaryota; kingdom Viridiplantae; phylum Streptophyta; class Pinopsida; order Cupressales; family Taxaceae; genus Torreya; species Torreya grandis. Next base: position 653,775 of record JARHVA010006393.1, read on the forward strand.
CCTACCCACCAGAAGTGAGTATGTGGCTCTACCCCCATTGGTAGATGTGGAAACCACTCTTGAGTGGTATAAATACAACATCAGGGAATAGATCCCTTAGTAGTAGGTCCACTTGGGGTCTAATCTAGATAGGTTGGTCTCCTACACATAAATACACATAGATCACATATGTTAATCACATATCGGCTCTCACTAAAAGATGATTACAAAGATAAAGTGTTATCTAGTAAATAAACTTATCTTACTTAGTCTTTTTGATGGCCTTTATGACCTTCTAGTAGGTCATGCTCCTCTTGGTGGTGATGGTCCTCATCATGGATACCTCTCTTCATCATTGCCTCCTCACTCTATCTTGGCTACCCTCCGTTCTTAGCCCCAACTAGCCTGGGTTGTGCCCATATCTCCCACACTGCTAGAGCCTATCTCCCTAGATGATGGTATGGACCCTATGGACCTTGAAACTCCTCCTATCCCACATAGATTTATATTGCTACATCCTCTAATCATACCGTAGATCTATATGGATCCTAGATGTAGCTACTCACTACATCTAGATCTAATGTAGTTCACATAGGCCCAACCCTATCTACAAATTGCATGACCTATGTAGTTCCCTCTTCTAGTGTAGGTTATGCATCACTACCCCATGGTGTCCTCAATCATGTCAATGGGAGCCTCCCATAATCCCATGACATGAGTAGACTAGGCTATGTTATTCTTCTAGCCCCTATGTGCTAGACGTGATATAACTACTAATATAGTCCACCCAAGATATATTGGCCCCATACATATACCTATCCTCCCTCTACTCATGAGATAAATACTATCCAAGATAGTGGTAGTCTCCTTATACTCTAGCTAACATAGAGCCTCTTGGCCATAGTGGTGATATCCCTAGTGATAGTTGTGTGATTTATACTCTATGGCTAATCCACTCTTAGTAAGGTCCCACTAGATAGAGCTCAATTATGACTGTATCTTACACCTATAGTAGTTCTATTTCTCTCCCCATAAGTTCCACCCTATAGAGCCAATAAACATCCTCAATGCTTCAGATGACCTCTAGCTCAAGCCCCAATCAAAACACATGTCTCTTGGGTACTCATGTGGTCACTAATGCATTCACCTTATCCTTTGAGTAATGTAATGAAGGCATGTGTACTAGTATTTAAATTCCTATACTCTATAGGTGATCTTGGTCCTACACAGGTAGAGCATTTACCTCCTTAGCCAACCATGACATGACTCTCTCCCAGTTGGTCACCTTGCATGGTCTATCCCTCTATGTTTGTTTCTCCCTTACCTGTGAAGGCTTCCCCTCCTATGGTATAATAACTCCTTTGCATGTTTACATAATTAATAACTAGGTAAATGAATTAGTGTACTAGCCATGAAATGATAAAAATCAAGTAAAAAAGAAAATTTTTGATATATTTTGTTTATTTCCCCCTCTCTTTCCTATTCTGACCCCTTCTAGGCTCTCTAGGGCTCCTTAGTATCTATCTTTGGTCCTTTCTACCCTAGGCCATGGATTTATGGGAAAAGCCTCAACCTGGTAGTGGGACAAGCCATGGTCCTTATGGCATAGTAGTGCCCCAGGCCATGGCTTTTCCCAACAAGGTCATGGCCTTGGGTATGGCCCCTTAGGGAGCCCTAAGGCTCCCCATTTCTCTCTCTCAAGATCATTGTTTGACTTGACATTTGTTCTAGTTTGTTCCTCTCACCTTTCTCATCATTTTGACTATTTATTTTGTTTGATTCATCCATCAAATCATTCATAATCAGTCAAAATGGGTTTAGGGCCTCCCAAACCCTAAAAATGAATAAAATTTGCAAAAAGTTTTATCAGAGGACTTATTCAGACCATCATGTGCATCTATGGCATGCTATCGTGTCTTTGTTTGCTCCACTTGGGCTTTGATGGCTTGTAGGCTCTCCTTTGGGTCTCTCAAAGTGAAAATTAGAGTGAAATTGATTCACTTTTCTCTCTTTTTTCCTCTTTTTAGCCTTTTTCTCACTTTTTTTGGGCCCTTTGTGGGTATTTTACCCTTTTTTGCATTCTAGACCATGAAATCTCCATCTTAGGGGTTTTGGAACATTATGAGTGTATTGATGGCATCCATTTTTTAATTTGAGGTTTCCTTAAGCTTGCTCTGCCCTCATTTTAATCCTTAAGACCCCTTTTGTGTCCTTATTAACCTCCTAGGCCTGTGCCCCATTTCATGGGTACCTAGGTATAGAAATTACTTATCATGTTTCATTTAGTTAATCATTTCTCTGATTTTATATAGTCGATCCATTCTAACTTCCTCTTTTCTCTTTTTTGTCATGGTTGTAGGTAGGGTTATTAGCTAGTTGCAGTGGTTTAACACTTGCTCTGGTCTTGTCGATTGGTTTTCATCTTCTCTAAAATTCCTTCCACTTTCCCTTATTACCTCTTCTCATGGATGGTGTTGGTCAATCACTTTATTTTTAACTTAGTTTCATTATTTTTTTCCTTCATGCAACTCTCTTATTTCACCTTGCTTTGAGATTGCATTTTTGTAGTTGTTAGTCTTGCATCCTTGAACCCCATCATGGTGCACCTCTTAGAGGTGATTCATATAGATGGCAGTAGTCAGGGCAATCCAAGACCTACTAATACATCTTGGGTTATCGATGATCCATGGGGCCATGAAATTTTTATGACTGGTTTCATATTTATTAGCAAGACAAATAATGTGAACAAGTATCATGCAATCATTGGTACCTTAACCGATGCTCATGAGTTAGGTATGTGCTACGTACATTTATTCTTTGAATCACTCTTAGTTGTGTCTCAACTCACCAGTGTCTGGGCCATCCTTAGAATTGAGTTACTCCCCCTCTTCGAGGTGGCACATGATTTACTCTCCTTCTTTGAGAATGTCTAAGTGAATTTCATTCTAGATTATTTAAGTTTATTTGATATCACTTGTGTCCCTTCTTTGAGGAGCTAGAGATGGATATGGAGCTAGAGTTAGATTTTGGATTACACAACATTTGCACTCTCACTTATGGATCATGCCATTGACTTCTTTTACTACCATCCTTATCTAGTAAGTGCACGTAATGTTTTATTTTATCTTTTTAGTTCTTACTTTCTTTTGCTTTTATCTAGATTCTAATTACTACACAAAATTCCTTATTCATTTGAACATAGACTGATTATACCTTGGGGGCATATGTAATCATACTTCTTGTGATCTTACTCCTCCCTATGATTACACATCGGCTCATGTGTAGACTACCAACCCTATTTATCCTAATTTGAGGCATCTACCACTCACTTGGACCTTTCCCACATCATAAACTCATCCCCTACACATTCTCAACCCATGTTAGACATTTTACATGCAAAATAGGCCCTCTAGCTACCTCTCATGGCCCTTCTAGAGGCCTATTGACCACCCAGAGTGGCCATTTAACCCAGGTCATGGCTTTGGGAGGAAACCCACAGCCTAGGCCACATGTTTGCTTCAAAAAATCCATATCTTAGGCCATGACCTAGGTATAAATCATAAAAAATATCCCTTTTTGGACCCAAATGATTAGAAATGACTTATTATTGGTATTTTAGTAGTTAGGATTGAGATATATGCCACTTTCTCATTCATTTTGAGCCTCTCTCTCCTATGTTTTTTCTCTAATATTTTCACTTGATCATCACACTCACATCTTAAATCTCTCTTGGTTCTTGTTTGGCACACTTAACTTTCATTGTGATAGGGGATGCCCTACCATACTGCAGTTTATCTTGGTAATTCACATTGCTCTCTAAAATGTTCCTAAAGATTGTTGGTTTCCCCTAGCTCCTTCAAGACTTTATTACACCTTTTTTTATGCTCCTTTAATTGTCTCTCTCATATATTTGTAGCTTTTCCTTTACCTCTTCCATAGCTTTTGGCTCTTAGTTTGGACTCAGCTCACACACAACTTCATCCTCTTGCTTTCTTGCTTCCTAGCTTGGATAATTAATAGGTAGAAAGTCTACACATTTATTTTGAGTTTGATATGAGGTCACTTTGCTATGTAAAGTGAAATTCTTGTTTTTTTATAGTAGTATCTATGCTAAGTTTTTATTATTTTAGTGATTTAACTTGTTTAGGGCATTATCTAAGATAGTTTTTTAAGTTTCTTGCATCTGTATGTGGTTAAGAATATCTTCATTGATTTTTAAATATCTTCCATTATATGTTATGCTTACATCATAAATGTTTCTTATTACATATTAGGATACTACATGCTCAAAACAATCTATACAATTTGCATAAACAATATCTCTTCTTGCTAAACTAGAAAATTGCATTATTAGGGAACAATTAAAGAGTTATCTCAAACTTAGATTAGGCATGATATTAAAACCTTACTTGAAAATGTCTGTATTGCTTAAAAAATCTTTCATTTGGCCTGAAAGTGTCTTTACTTCTAAGTTTACATATTGTTTGTTAGATCTATTCATCCAACATTGTTATTTCCATAATTTATATGCAAATAGTTTTCTAGTCTTAGCAACTTGCTTTAATGTGGTTAGATCCACTAGAGATACCTGAATCCTTTGTGTACTTGATCTTTCTATCCCTAACCTGGTTTACAAGTCTATCTCTATCTTGGTAAAAACTAGTAAACTAGATAACCACTATAGATCTCCTGTAGCCTATAGAAGCCTTGAGCTTTCTAGCCTTCTAGTTGTTTGTTTAAGTACCTTGTGTACCCCCTACCAAACACTAGTGGATCCATTTAGATTATTGGAGATATAGGTATCTGAATCATTGTATATTTAGGTGTCTAAATCATGAAATCTAGATGTTTGAATTGGTGTGAATAGTGTATGTATTCTCCCCTTTTGTGAGAGAGTCAATATTGTGGTAAGGGAATCGAACCAAAAGTGATGTCGATAAGCCTGTTAGTGATATTTAGCATTGATAATATGAGAATAAGATTGATTATTTTTGACATTTGTAATAGAATTGTTTTTGGAAACTAGGGACAATATAGGCTTGTGGTCTATAGTGAGTTTGTTAAGGAAGCATAGGTTTTGTCACTTTGTGGAGTAAATTTAACTAGAATAGTAGTGTAACCAAAATGATGTGGGGGATATTATGATCAAATCCCACACATAATAAATGTATTGAAAATTAGATCTATGATTTTTAAAATATCATGTTTAGAATAATCTAGCATTAGTTGACAAAATCTACACATAAGGTTAACCTTCGGCAGGTGGAATTTTTTTAAACATGGCCTAAATAGGTTGGTTGATTGGTTTTAGAATCATTTGAATCAATTTAATTGAGATAAATTTTTACTTTGAGATTATAAATATGCCAAGGAGATGAGGAGCAAACGTGACCCACTACAAAGAGGTGTAAATGTTCAACCAGGTCAGGGAGGAGGTTACTCTGGTAAGGAACTTGTCATTTTCCCTATTTTTGACATATGTCTTGCATTTTTATTCATTTTTAGTGAAAAAATTGTAGTTTATAACCATGTTTAGGAGGAAAGTGCTAGTATCCCTAGGACTATGCTAGTGTCATGGGCTACCATGCTACCATCCTGGGTACAATGCTACTATCTAATGTTAATGTCTTAGGTGCAATGTTAGTACCCACTAGAGCCAATTTTTATAATTTTTAATATATTTTGTGTTTAATGATTACTATTTCATGTTTATTTGTCATTCAAAGATGTTAATTCCATATTTGGCTATATTTTGAAATTAGATACACATATGAGGGAGTTTCAAAGTGACTAGGTGATGGAGTGCTTATGTGGACTACCCCTGATAGATGATGAGAAGACATTGATCAATAGAGCTAGTTTGGGCCATGTGGAATCACTTTCTTTGATGGCCTAGGAATCCCATAAGGTGAAGACATTATTAAATATGTGGAATGCCAATACTTGCACATTTTGGTTACCTACTGGAGAGATCATTATGACATTAGATTATGTCTATAGGATATTGAGAATACTCATTACTGGTTGATAGGTATTATTATATGAGGTTACTGGAGATAGAGCTATGGATCAAACTATGAGTTACTTTGTATTTATGCTTATGGGGACCCATCGACTAGGGATTTGTAGTGATGTGTTGTTGTCTTTGATTGTTACATCTAATTTTATGCAGTTAAAGTAGTTTTTGGTGGTTCCAATATCTTCTATTGTTATTGTGGATGGGAGTGGGGTATCTATCTCATATAGGATTCATGGTATAGTGAAATATATAGAGGATAAAAATACTTTATACTCATGGGGTCACATTATGCTAACCCACTTGTATCAAAATTTATACTATTTTTCTCAGGAGTTGTGTGGGTGGCATTATACATTATTACATTGTTGGGCTTATGAAAATATTATAGTGGATAAATTAGAGGGGTTTCCACATATGTATTGGGCTCACCCTAAAATTTTTATAGAGATAAGGACTAGTATAGATCTATGAAATCAAGGAACATGATACACTATCGATGGGTGTTGGACTAGTTGACAACTAGAAACATTATTTAGGGACCCTATAGGGGATTTCATGGGTGGATTGAGGAGGGTATTCAACTGAAATGGGTTTGAGTGAGATGTTTATTGCATGATAATTGCATCAATTTATTTTAGATATTTTAGTTTGAGTGGGTGACATGATAGTTTGGTGTTGTCCAAGATGTGTCAATTGCACCATGGGTGTGGTTGAGGAGTTATGAGGTATTAGTGAGGTTGGGTAGTAGGATTATACTCATAGTTATTGATTTGGTTATGATTCTAGTGATGAAGTGAGATCTAATACTATATATACTTGATGTAGAACGCATAGGTGTAATCAATGCCTACATAGTGTGGTGGAGGCAACATAGATGGACACCACTATTTCTAAGAGATGGGGATATCATGTAGGATGCATTAGATCTAGATCCCATTAGGGTAGTTAAGGGTATGTTATAATTATGGATTTGTATGTTTAGTTTGGTTTAGTGTTTGACTTGTCGATGAAATATCTAATGTACTATGTTGGTATGTGTAGGCCTAAGAGACAATGAGTAATGGGAGACCATTTTTGAGGCTATGCTATAAGAGCTGACATGACATATCCCTAATGATGTCATGGATAATGGGCCAGTGGAGAGGGAAATAGGATTTGTAGGCATTCATTTACATCTATTTGATCAAGTGGCCATTACCACTATGGCATATAGATGAGTAGTTATTGATAGAGATTATGAATGTGTTGAACTACAAAGGTGAGTTATGCCCCCACTTGATGTTTTGGGTGGGCTAAGTGGTAGTATAGTGGATGAATAAATCTATCTACATTGAGAAGATTTAGAGATGATGGATGAGGTGTAAATACTATGGGATAGAGAGAGGATATGCAGGTCTCAATTGAGATCTAGAGGGGATGTGAGGACATCTAGTTCTAATGTTGATGTATTTGAGAGTGAGAGTGAGTAGGGTGGTCTTGATAACCAAACTCTAATTATTGAGTGATTATATAATATTAGATTAAATTTTTTTTTGAATCATATACATTTATGGACTTTTTGTTACATGGGTATTATGTTATATGGTATGTTAATTTGTGGCATTATTTATTTGAGTAAGTGTTTTGGTTGTATTTATTGCTTATGTTATGATATAGAGATGTATTTATTTAGCTAGGGAATTGTAATTTATTACTCATATGTATATGGATGTTGGATTAGATATGTATATAATATTAGGAATATTAGTCATTAGTTGTTATAGAAGTATTGTAATATAGTTGAGTGTGGATCATGTACTTACAACATGCAATATCTAAATCTGGATGGCATGGTAAACAAGTGACCATATTTATCATGTTGTGTAGGCATATATGTAGACTTTATAACCAATATTTATCATGGTGCACTACTGGTAGTTAGATGTGTAGATTCTATACAAAATATATTAAGCAACTATTGTACTAAAATTATGCTCTGATCTCTATGATTATTACCAAATATTTTAATTGGTGGTTGAACTAAAATTGTGTTATGATCTTGTTGATTTTTTCCAAATGTCTTAATCAGTGGTTGAACTAAAACCATTCTCTAATTTTTGTGATTGATGCCAAATATCTTAATCAATGGTCAAATTAAAACTAGTGGTGGGATTGGTTTTCATTTTTTTACCATGTTGCTATAATTAGATTGATCTTTGTGAAATAGCTATCATAATTATTGAATGTATGGTGTATGAGATCTCACATCAGTAGGTGTCCTAAAAACCATATGGCTCATATAATGAGTAACTAATGGTTCCTTTAAAGGAATGTCTTTGGATAACTTAGTCATAGAAAAGTGTGATCTAGGATAATGTGGAGAGGGAGATATTAATGCCCCTATGTGAATGCTATAATTCCTCTATTAACACATTGGTCAATACAATCTCTAAGTGCATAATAATTATTGTCCCAATGTCCATTGATTCTATGATAGCTACAATATGGTTTGTTTCTTATTCTCTGCTAACGATGTGCTAGATGAAGTTGAGTAGGAGGAAAGGTGATCATTCATTTGTCTAGTAAAATAAATAATATATCATGAGGTTTATCTCTATCTTAAAACTATATGGCCCCACTATAGGTGTCCTTGCTTTATCCACTATAGGATATTCTATGTAAAGTGGTTCTTTTCCTTTATTGAGTATCTTGATTGGTTTTTTTATGTTTCAAATTATCCTTACTCATATATGGATTAGGAAATTATACCATATTAGATGACTATGGTTATGGGATATCTAAATCCAAATCAGCCTCTACATATGTCTTGATTAGTCCCAACTTATTCTCTAATGTCATAGATGTGTTACATATTTATCAAAATGAGTTCGATGTAGCATATAGTAATTTATCCTTAAGAGGGAATATGAGACCTCTATCAAAGATGTATTTTACCTCTAAATTAATTGGATAATAGATCAATTAATTCATGCATGATTTGAATCGTAGAACATAAGCAATCATTATTCCTAACATACCCTAGTGTAGTGAAGGAAATCTCTCATATGTGACTCGAGGTCCCATATATTGTATGTAGTGCACGATAAAGACTTCTTCTATCTCATCATATCTATGTAATGAATCAATGGGGAGTGAATGATGAAACCAATTTAATGCCTCACCCTCTAGAGTCTATGGAAATAATTGTATAAGAATCAAACTGATAGTGACATGTGTCATAACTTTCCTATAATCTTTAAGGTGCAAGTATGGGTCTCCATGTCCATTGAAATTTTGTAATATTGGTATATGAAACTAATTTGGTAACTTTTTAGTGAAGATTCTACATGGGATAGGATTTCCATGGATAGCATTGGGATCAACCCAAGAGTAGTATGCTTTATTTCTAAAGTGGGATGTTGTAAATCACCCATAACATGATCAAGGATATTACCTCTTGTGAAGGTATATTAACATCATCAAAGGGTTTGTTTAATTATTTAATATTGTTATTAATTTTGGCCATTGGTACACTACATCGAGGATCTTTGGTTTTGCTCATCATAACCTTTAGAGGGGTAACAACTTGGACCTGGTGAGAGGGAAATATGATATCACCCTCATGGATGTTATGATGAACAATGGGTTTTATTGTAGTAAGGGGGGTTGAGGGAGATTCATTGGTATATCTTATTTATTAAATTTTTAAATAAGTATCACATGTTAATGGACTATAAGGTACATTATTATCATGTGAATGTAATTTGTGTAAACTATGAACATAAGTATAAATTCATTTGTGTTTATCCAAAGCCATATTATGATTTGAAATAACATTTGATAAGAAATCAATTTGAACATGAGATATGGGTAAAGAATGGAGAGAAATAGACTGACTAGACTCAATGTCTTCTTCACCAAAATGATAGTGATCATTTTTATTCCAAGATTCATCAAAATAAAATTTTAATTTACTTGTAGAGGTAAGAGTATAAGAATTTTCATTCGCATGCTCACTAAGAGAGAGAGTAGAAGAAGATTTTAAATTTTTACTAATATGAAATATATCATCAGGTGTAGGTGTAATGCAATGCATGCCTTTAATATATATTAGTGGAATGCATGTATGATCATTATTTTGAATCTTGGAGTCAAGGGTAGAAGAAGTAGCAATCATGTTTTCATTTAGCAGATTATGACATTTAGAAGAAGAGTTAGAGATATTTGAATTATCAAAATTTTCCATAAAATCATTGTGTTGAGATTGAAATGTAAAAAAAGGTGATAAAATAATCTCATCTACTTTAGTTTGTGCATCGATAAAATGTGCAATATCATTTGTATATGTTTTTTCAAATTGAGTTGAGAAGGGTAAAAAAGATGCATTTCTCTTCTCTATATTGTTTGAATCATGGAAAAGTATGTTTCATTTATTGCACTTATATTATTTTAATTTGAATAATTAGGTGACAAAAGTGGTTAAAAATATAGGATCACATTGGAACAAAGCACTACCAACAAGAGGTTATTTTGGAGTTATATTGTTAATTTGATTTTGAGAAGTAGGATAAGAGAGAGAGGAAATAGAAGGAGGTGCATCTAATATATCTTCATCAACACTTTCATTATCATGCTCATAGTAATCATCATATCCATAATTACAATAATAATAATAATCATCATCATTATAAATTAAAAAATTATCATGTGTTAATATACAATCTTGAAAATTTATCCATTCATTCTTACAATTATCAAAAAGGTTAGAAATTCATCATTTGGGTGAGGGGAAAGAGGCTTCTTAGATGTCATTTTAAACTTGCCAAAAAAGAGAATGTAAAAAATAAAAAAAATAACATAATAGGTAGAATTTAATATAATATAGGTATATTTGCAAATATGCTAAATATTCAACCCAATGTATAGAAAAATAAGAATTTTATTTGGAACCTTAAGGGCTAATTGTTGGATCTAGGGTTTTGTAGAAAAAATTTAAAGTGTATTAAATTAATGAAACCTATTAGAGGATTGGTTTGGATTAGTTAGGCTGTGCAAAAATCAAGAAAACATTAGAATTTTATAAACCCTAATTTATTACACAAAAATGGAGAAGGTAAACCCTGGGATGGAACTAGGGATTTCAAAAATATTTGAAGTAAGTCATGTTCACCAAATGTTTTAACTATTTAGGACTTATACATGTAAATTTTGTGTTGTCAAATGGGTTGTATATAGAGGGTAAACTCAAAAAAATATTATAAATAGATATATTGAACTAATTTACCAAAGATATATACACAACAACAAAATTGAATTATCTAGAGTGAATTAAATGTTATCATATGTTACGAAGGCTAGAACAAGATTGGATATCAGTCAAGAGTCCTTCATTATAGAACTAGGGTTGAAAACTACCTTTAGACAATAGTGCGGTTAGGAGGATAGTAGCATATTATGCTAGTATCTAAGGTACCATGCTATTGTCCTATGTATGAACTACTTAATACTTCTAGGGATGCTACATGAGGGTTTAAGGGACTTATAGGTGAGTTTTGAGCTTCTGATCATTCATCTATGTCACTATTTTGTTGAATCTTTTCTAGAACCTAACTAGCACCTACACATATGAAACAACAATAAGATAAAATGCTAAAAGAAGAGAAGATTTGGGTCGTGGGATGTGATGATCACATGATATAGAACCCCTATTTTCTTGAATTATACCTAATTTAAATCCAATGATAGGGGTCTCAGATTGCATGTAGTTCTCGCTTAGGGAACATGCATAATCAGTGTGCATGGTATGCTAAAATGACTTTTATTTAGGCCCTTATTTGATCAAGCATGAAAGTCTATGTGTGTTTTTGAGTAATATGCAATGTGTTGAGATATAATATTAAGTGATTTTATGTAATTATGTCCCAAAATAGTAAGTGCTAGATGTAAAATGCCTTGTGAGGCTCTTTATATATAAGGAACTTTTATTTGAATGTAAGACCCTTGTTTACAAGTTGACAAGATGCAAGAGAAAGATAAAATCATAAGAGAAGGCTTAATTAAGGGTTAGGACACAAAACACATTTAAAAAGTGGCCATTGGACATTAACACACTGTATTAGTGTCTGGGGAACAAAAAAATGGGTGAAGACTATGAAAAATAAGCTAAGGGGGCCTTTGACTGGGATGGGATGACATACGACCTTTGGAGGTTTATAAAATAGGGAAAATAAGTCATAAGAAAAATGAAAACACCCAAAAAAAACCTTGTGAACATGACTCGATAATGCCCCTCATGCTTATCTATTTACCCTTTATCAGCCTAACGCTCTCATTGTGTTTGATACATTGCTTCACTCCATTGTGCTTATTTCTTGTATGTGATGTTCCTTTTTTATTGTCATTGAGCAATATTTTTGGGTCTAACTTGTTTTTTTAGTATTATGAATCACATTGATCTTATCATATGATGGATTTTAAACTCGAGACAATAGTGTGGCTATATTATTATCTCTTGTCTTTAGTATGGGGGAATCGAAGAAGATCTTAGTGTAATTTTAATCAGTGTGTTTATGACAAATCCTTTACTCTTCTCTCTTTTGTTAAAAAATAATAATGAAGTTAGCTTGCATTACAAAATGATTAGTCCATAGAATTTGGGTTGTTAGGATATGATTAAATATGGACGTGTGTTGTATTTTCATAAAGAAAATAATAATAATAATAATAATAATAATAATCCCCTTGTCATTACTTCACATATTTTTATGGTCTTATATAAGTTATTAAATCAATATCTTTATATCTTTGCAAATAAGGGATACTTTGTACTAGTCATGTCTTCATGTGTTATAGTATTAATAGAAGTTTTTAGACATATTATAATTATAATAATTTATAGAGACAAAAAAATAATAATTGAAAATAAATAAATATATTTGCAATGTGGTGAGTGTTTGAAATTACTTATATATTTTATTTGAGCTTCAATGTCTTAGGATTTGATTTAAATTTTATCAACCCACCTTTATAGTGATTTATCCTTTTAATAAAATATTGTACCTTGGATAATTATTAGTGGCTTCCCATTGAATGCAGTTGGTGAAAGGCAATGGTAGGAATGGGATTAACATGCATGCATACCCTGCTATTTATATATTTAATAAAATTTGTTGTTTGAAGGGACACATTTGGAAAAAGTTATTTAGTAATTAAAACATATGCCATAAAAAGGGAAGGTAAGCATTTGAGGAAGGAATTTTGAACTGAGGAGTGGAGGATTTTGGGGAGCCATTTTTAGAGGTGTCAAAGAGAAGAAAGTAGAGATAAGTGTACCAAGGAGAAAGGGAAGAAGTTTTTTGGGGTAGCAAGAGATAAGAGCAAAATAAATGAAGGGTGGTTGGGATGGAAATCTCTGCATGGAGCAAATAAGGGTCACCAACTATCCTCAGGCAAGTGAGTCCTATCCTAGATCTTTATCTTATTATTCAAAGAAATAAATAATAGTTTTTCCTTCTAAAAATTAGGGAATGGTAGTAGATGATGTAGCTTTTCATCCATCACATTCAGTTTTAGTTTTTGTAAATGATGAGTGTTACTCTAATTTGTGCCTTATTTTTGGGGCCATGTGAATAGATGTTCAGTTTTCCTTCTAGTTTTGATAATCATTGTATGCCTTGGGTTAATAGACTGTCAAAATTTAAAACCTTGATACCATAAGCACTATTTCCTCTATTTTCTATGTTGAAAATATGAACAATTTTTACTTCTAAACATGGCATCTCATGTTTGAGCTGAAAAGTTAAATATGTTCCACCTTTAGAATGGCATGGCACTAACCTTAGTGAGTTTTTCAACATGTGAAAATAACTCTCTTTGAATTAATAGATTCTTGAAATAAAATAAGAATTTTTAATTTTATTTTTTTGCAAGAGTGAGGTACCAAAGTGGTTGTTATTAAAATGTTGATGTTCTAATTCTACTCGATGGATGGTTCAATGCCATAAATGGGATGGTATGGCATGACTAGACCTTAGTTTGACTATATTTTGTTTGGAAACTTACACCAACTGATATGACATCTCATTTTTCAAACATGTAGATATGGTTTGAGTGCAATTGTGATATATAGACTTATGCCCAATCAATCTTTATGGGATGAAAAATTGTAGCACCTTAGTTATAGGTGAATAAATTTTGCATATTTACTTTCTTCAATAATCCTTTAATTTATTTTGTTGTTTTGTTCTGTAAATTATAAGTGGCACTATTGATAAGGCAATTTTTTAGTCTTGATGAGTGGATGTGGCATGTTGCATGGGAATGAAAAAATTAGTGTTAGATAATAAAATAATATATATATGGGAGTATAACCAAATGTAGCTCCATAATGGAAATTCTTCAAAAGAAAAAAGAAAAAAGAAAAAAATATTTTTAACCAATCTTTTTACTCAACTATAGCATTTATTTGAGTTTGCATTAATTATGGATATATTAGATATTTAATAGCATATTCAAATACTTAAAACCATATGAAAATATACTCAGGTTTATGGCTTACTATACCGCCATAAAGGGTTTTGGTATAAAAAAAATAAAATTAAGTGTTAGATTAAAAAAAAAGAGGAATGGTTTTAGCACCTCATTATAGTTGGGAAATAAAATGGTATTATTTTATATTTTTCTTTGATAACTTTATACTTTTTGTTTTTTCAACCTGTGCATTAAAGGAGTAAGGTATTTTTTTTATCTTAATGTATTTTTAATATTTATGTTATAAATACTTTCACAGTAAATTTGTATCAATTAATAATTGTGTTGAAGTGTTTAAATGTTTTTTATTTGATAGGGTAAAATACCTAGTTTTACAGGGACCAAGAACCATAGTAAAGAGTTATAAAAGAATAGCAGGTCCCTAGGGCTAGAACAACAAAAAGAAATAAAAACTAGCTAATTAACCACATGGGAGGAAAAATAAAACACATAAAATAAAATAGATTAGGAGGGGGGGCCCTCTGATAGTTATTTCTCCTCTTCAGTCTTATTCTAAGGTGTGCCTTACTTGTTCTTAGAAACTTTATCCCTCATTTTATTACCAGATCCTTTAGTGTCATCTCTAGGAAGGATCATATATGGCCTTTTTTGCCCTTATTCATGCATTCGGGTTCTCTTAATGGGAGTAATGTTGTGGATCTTAGGAGAGGGGGTATCCATCACCTTTAAGTGTTACTTTATGGGAGTCATGTCCACCTTATTAGAATGGGTGAAAGATTGGATAGTCATGTTTGCTTATCTTCTCAAGGCATTCCATTCTTGTATGAGTCTTGCTAGATTCATCCCAACTTCATTTGTACTTAATATTGAAAATTTCCAATTAATCTTTATTGCTTTTCATTTATTTTGAAAAGAGAAATTTTCCTTTACAAATAACCTCCTTGAAGATACCCTCATCTAAAATGATCAATTTGGGTGTAGGGATAATCATCTTCAGAGGAAGGTCATCAATGGAGATTTTAGAAAGACTAGCCTGGGGAGTACTAGCAGATGGATGGTAGGACCCTAAGGTAGGGTTTTCCTTAGGGGATTCCTAGTTAGAAAAGGACCCCCTCAGGGGAAGTACCCTAAACCATAAGGTTTATCCATGTTTTAAAAACAACAAGATGAGACCTTGGTGTAGTATAGGGTTTGATTCATTAACCTGATGAGAGAGAAGTGTTCTCCAAATACTTTAGGAGATAGAATGGGAGATTAATTTTATACCCTGGGAAGTGGTTTAACACTAAAAAATATAGGGATAAAATTAAAGTGTGTTTACCTTCAAGTGTTAGGTATTTCATCACTTGTAGGCACACCTCAAACCATTGACATGGGAGGTCAATATGGGGGAACCCGTTATCATTTTTGACAAACTCATTAGTGTAAAAAAACTCTAGAGTAGCTCCTAATTTTTATATTGGTCCTTATATACCATGACCACATCACATGGTATGCTCATATCTTCTTCTATAAACTCTTTCATGACCATGATTTTAACTCCTCTCATCTCCATTACTCTCTTATTCTAGCTAGCAACAAAATCCCTTGCAACATTAGCATCATGATCGGTTATCCTCAGCATCAATTCAATGAGTCCACCCCAATAGAGCTTCTTTTAGACTTTATTTAAGCCCCACACTTTAGAATAGGAGGTTGGTTCCAAATCCTCCCTATTGCCCCCCATTTTCATAGTGCGCCCACCCAACCCCCCCCCCCCCCCCCCCCCGCCCCATTTTCATAGTGCCTATGAACTCAAGAATGAAGTTTATAAAGTTATATAAATGCTTTGTTTAAATGGTTTGAAATATACTTGAAAATAACATTACTTCCCTCCTTAAGCAATAAGTTTTCCTCACTTTTACATAATGATAAGTCATAAAATTTGAAGCCCATCTCTTAATGAGAGATGTTCATGCATGTGTCTACCCAGTTTTCATCCTACCCTAGTGTAATTTCATTACGTATGGCCAATGAGATGCTTTTAGGGACATAACATCCTATATTCTAGTTGGTTAAAAGAGGAAGGTCTACACTTATATTAACAAGCATATATGCCACCTCATTCTTTTCATAATAAGTGTGGACTATTTAGAATTGTGTCATACACCTCAAATTCTAATTTGCATCATCAATAATATATTTTATTATGTGGGAGAGGGTTATTTTTCCTTCCATGGAATTTAGGATATTTAAGAAGTCCCCCTCTACAACTATTATTTCTATCTTAAGGCTGGAGGCAAGCTGGATGCCCCAAAATGTTGCCTTAGCTTCAATAAGATGATTTGTCTATATTCCCAAAGGGCTCATGTAGGCAACAATCAACATTCCCTTTGATTCCCTTATGGCTCCTCCCCCACCTTTAGGTTCAAAGTTTCCTTTTTATGTTCCATCAAAGTTCAATTTAACCCAACCTTCATGTGGAGTCTTCCATTTTGTATGTTTACGAATTAGATCTTTGGAAGGGGATCTTATTTTATAAACCACATCCCAATTTCTAAAGATCACTTATGCTACGGTGGGTCCTAGGTTTTTTTCATGGGTGGGAAGGACTTCCAATTCTCGTTTATGGCCTAGCATTGTCAGAGAAATAGCCCTTTAGGCTGATGCCTTTTATTTGAGAAAAGGCTATCATTACAAGATTTCCACACACTTCAAAACCAATGTGGAAGAACCAAATGCCATAGGAATTCTAGGGATGGGATATTCTAGGGTGGTTTCCATTAGTTGATGAAATCAAACACATTATCTTATTTTACCCTAAAAAGGTTAAATTTATTTAGCATGTGGTTAAATAAAGTTAGACTAAAAGCATAATTAAGAAATAGATGGTGAACCATGTCCTTAGATTTCTTGTATAATGGGCACTATTGGGGTCTATCAATCCTCTTTTTTCCTAGTTATTCACTACCAGGATCTTACCATGGACCATCAACCAAAATAACAAATTGACCTTAGGGGTCAAATGTTTTATCCATAGGTATTTATAGTGGCTCTATTCACTTTCTAGGTTAAGATCGGTGGCTATCCTGAGGGCACCAAGTACATACCATTGTCTTCATCAGCCCATAGAAAATTATCTTCCTTAGGAAATTAAGGAATATGAATCTATCTTATGGAGGAGTTAAGATTCTAGATCACCTGTGCTTTTTTAGCTATGTATCCATTAGTAAGAAAGATTTTCCAACTCTTCAAGCCTTAGTTCTCCACCCAATAGTCTTTAACTTTTGAGCCCCATCTTTGTTTGAATATCTCATATCAGTTGGCCCAAGTCTATTATAAGGAGAGAGGGGTATTGTACATATAAGCATCTTCTTAGAAGTCAATTTTCTCTTTGTTTCCAATTTTTCATTTTATACCTTTTATGAAGAGGTATCTACAGTTAGTGATGGCCTTCAAGAAGGTAGATCCATCCTCAATAACCTCTTCTCATAGAAATATATCTACTTCAAGCCCTTATAGGTATTTATCCTTAACAATTCTTTCCCATTATCTATATTCTTTCATGAGTCTCCATCCCATTTTTTCCAATAGGGCCTTGTTTATGGATTTAATTCTTCTAAGGCCCAGTCATCCATTTTATTTAGGAAGACAGGCTTTTTCCCAAGAAACAAGATGGAACCTAAATATATCCTTAGTTCCCCTCCATGAAAAATTCTTTTTAATTTGTTTAATTTTAGTTACAACCTTGGTGGGAATCTAAAATATAGACATTTGGTATATAAGGATACTCTGGATCGAGGATTTGAGTAGCTGGAATTTGCCTACCTAGGTGAGGAGGTGTCCCTTCCACCCTACAATATTCCTTTAGATTCTATCAATGAGGGGGTTCCAAAGCTCAGAATCCATTTTACCTTCAAAAAATGGAATGCCCAAATGGCTTACTAGTATTTTACTCACTTGTAATTCTAAAATTCCAGCAATTATTTTTTGTTGTATGAGTAGAGTGTTAATAAAAATAGAGAGATTTGATGAAAATTAATATGCTAATTTGAGACAAATTCATAGTTTTTTTAAGATAGACTTCAATTATTTAGGTTCCTCAATAGAGTCTTCCCATAAAATTATCATATCATTACAAATTATTCATGAGTGACAGGCTCAATATTGAGTGCCACTGAGATTCCTTTAATCAGAACCTCTGTATCGACTTTCAGTAAACTCTTTCCCAAGGTTTATACCATAATGATGAAGAGGTATGGGAGAGGGGGTATCCCATATTAGTCCTTTTGAAGCATAAAATAACCCATTTGAAACCCTATTCATCATTATGGAGAGTTTAGGGGTGGCTATATAGTTCTAGATGATTTTCCTTATGTCTTGATTAAAGCCCAACTTTTCTAGGATCATCATTAGAAAATTCCAAGAGACCCAATCATAGGCTTTATTCATGTCTATCTTGAGGAACATTCCTTACCTTATGGATTTGGAGATGGAATGGATGCCTTAATGAACTAAAATGATTCCTTTTGTTATTTATCTTTCAACTACAAAAGCACCCTATTATTCCCAATAACTTTATCCAAAAGATGTTGCATTCACTTCACCAAGATGATTGATAAAACTTTGTAAGTGTTATTTTGCAAAGGTTGATAAGGAGAAAGTATTATAAATTTTTTGCTCCTTTATTTTTTATAATTAGAACTAAAAATGTGTTATTTATTTCTCTGAGAATGGTTTTGGATTGGAAGAATTCCCTAGCAACTGCCTCGACCTTAGTGTGAATTATATCCCAAAATTTTTGGAAGAAAAATAGGGGGAATCCATCAGGTCTCAAGGATTTGAAGCCTTCCATCATGAATATCAATTTTTTTTATCTCCTCTTCAGATGGGACTTTAATAAGGGAAGCATTGTCAATGTCAGAAATAACTTTGTCAAAGTTGTTTAATGTGTTGTCCACAAGTTGTTCATTTAAGAGACCTTCTATGATAAGGTTTTTGAAAATTTTGATTATATGGTAGGAAATTTACTCATCATATTTGTTAATAGACCCATTATCCATTTGTAACTGATAAATTTTGTTCATGTTTCTATCTCTCATCGCTAAGTGATGGAAGAACTTGGTATTCTTATCCCCCTCTTTCATCCAAGTGTACATGGAATTTTATCTCTAATATGCTTCTTCCTTTGCCTCAAAGTTATGAAATTATCAAAAAAAAAAAAAAAATCCCTTTGATGAATCTATATGTTTTTGCCTTCCATAGCTGATATTTCTTCAATTACCATTAGTTATACCTCTAGTGCCCTTTTTTGCAAGAAAATATCACCAAAGACTTCCTTGTTCTAAATTTTCAACTTTGATTTGAGGAAACTTAATTTTTTGGTCATAATAAACATGTCTTAGCCTGAGAATGGTTCTTTTCACCATTCCTTTTAGGATTCCAATAGGTTTGGGTGATGAAGCCACATGATTTCAAATTTGAAGGGACTACATTTTGGTTTTGATATTTTATCACCTTTAAAGATCAAAGGGTTGTGGCCTGACCCAATTCTAGGAAGTAAAGTGAGTCTACTAGAGAAATGAATATCTCAGTTTAAGGAGATCAAAACTCTATCAAGGCATACCTAAATCAAATTTTCACCTAGTCTTCTATTAGACCATGTGAATGTGTTATTATTTAGGTCCACATCTGCTAGCCCTGCACTTGTAATGAATTCATTAAAATCCATCATGCCATGAAGTGTTCAAATGTTAGTAAGTATTTTTTTATATTTTTATATTATGAGATGTCTATTTCTATGCAAGTTGCATCATGTGCTTGGACCTATTATAAATATGTTCCATTTATTGCACTATTTTTATTAACCTATTTATTATTTTGAATAATGAGGAGTATTTGGGATAAGAGATCACTTACTCAACATAAACTAATAATTGTGGTTTATGATTTCATTGAAGGAAAAATTAGTGTAGGACAATTATCTACAAGTAAAATAAATTCATTCAATATAGTTAAAAGGTATATATACTTATTGTAATATCTTGAATCTAGATTAAAATGTATAAAATAATGTGAAAATTGTAATGAACTTGTAGAATATTCTATAATTGTTCATTGTGTTAGCATGTAACCTAGTTAATTTTACATTATATTATGAAACGAGAAGTAGTCATATTATCAACATACATGTTTTTTATAGGATGTTCTTGTAAAAAACATGAAAATATACTTACCATTATAAACTTAATACTTCATTAGTATTAGCTTTGTAAAATAAATTTGGGAATAAATCATTATTACTCTAGGCAGAAATTAAAATTTATATTTGGGTGTTATTTATTAAGGGTTGTATAGGTAGTAAAATATTTTATCTACAAATTGATTATAATATTTAATATGTATAAAATATAGACATGTTGATAAATGGGTTTAGAGACAAATGAGATTTTAGAACATGATAACTTTAAGAGAGTGAAAAGTAATTATTATGTGTGTAAGCATGATTAAATGAATAGTAAATATTTGTGGAAGTGAAAGTCGTAGGTGTGATTAGAAAGGGTATAACATTGAGTTGATTAAAATTGATATATGGATATAAATTACACTATTGTATAGATTTGAAAAGAGACAAGAGAAAGGTGATATGGAATAATTAAGTAAATAGTGGTTCAAAGAATAGATTAAGTGATCTATGGATTGAAATGAGTGATGTGAACAATAGGTATATAAGTGAATGAATAACTAGTTAGTGATGTGGTAATAGAATTAAAAAAAGTATTTTTATATAGTTATGGTATTAAATAATAATTTGTGTTTTGGTGAGAGAAAAGGGTGGTAATGCATTTGTGTTGCTTGGTATAATTTGGTTGTCCACAAACTCAATAATTTTTGAAATAGATGGTAAACTTATGTATAACATATGAGAGTATGGTTCATTATAGGATTTTTCATTATTCATAGGATTGTCTCTTAAGATCACCATGAAAATAATAATTATGAAATAAACATTGAAGTAAATTCCACTTGTAATTAAGTCAACAATTTTCTTCCAAAATCCAACTTAGATAAATAGTTAAATTTGGATAAAATAAAACTAAGTTTCTATACCATTTATCTTAGGTTAAGAAAATTAGAATTTGATACTATATTAAATTTATCCCTTTCTGATCCTAAACTTTCACCCTTTTCAACAGGGTTTTGTGAAGAAAAATTTCCTTGTTTCATTTTGTACCTACGGAGTCGAGTAGGGACTGACATCAAAAAAATGTCAAGGGTTGAATTACTTGAAGCTAAAGGTTTATTCCCTTTTTTTTATATCTTCATTTTATCCTAGGTTTTTTTTCTATTAATTTTATCTTGATGTTTACCATTTATAGTAAGCCCTTTTGAAATCTAGTTTGTTAACGTTTCTCAAAAAAAGAATTTTTTCTATTGTTAAATTTAATTTGGTTTGGTAGTTTAATTTCATGTGTTATTCACCTTAGGAATATTTTTATGTTTTATTTTAGATTTATATAGTTCTTAAAATTGGTTCTTGGCTTAAAAAAAATTTGTTCCCTTTTGGGTTTTTTTTAGGTCATTTTGTGAGCCCTTTCATGTGTTTGTACCCTAGTTGTACTAGCTTGCCACTCTTAACTCCTTTGGGAAACACAATGATTTAGTTCACATTATTAATCCTGAACCATCATTATCATATTATTATCTTTTCAATATGGATTCAAAGTTAAGAAAAATAGAGCAAAAATGAAGTGTTCCTCAAAAACAAGTGAGCTTGTAAAGAGCATGATATAGTTTCACTTAGTTTTGACCAATCTTACTTGTCTTCATAATTTTTTTGTATTCCTTTGGTGTCAAATATTATAGATCATGAAATATAGATGGAATTGAATATTAAATCAATGAGTGACCTATTTATATTATTAGGATGATGTGAATCTCATGTGTATATTGGTGTTGAAGTGTGTAGGATTAATAACTTCCTTGTAATAAGTTTTGTATACCAGTTATAGTGCCTCATGTATCTATTAATTGAGATAAAAAAATTACCTAAACATTATAAATTATGTGTCACAACTTAATAATTTTTTGAAAATTTCATAGCAGTTAAACCACTAAGCAACTAAAATTAATAAGTAAACATCATTGAATTTATTTATCAAAAAAAATACATGGGTTTTAGGTCAAAAATTTTGGGTGTGACATTTTGGTATCAGAGTGAGTTACAACACTAGGAAAACTTTGTATGGCCAATTTAGTTACCTTGTTGAAGAAAGAGAAAACTAAATGTACACTTTTAGTTGGTCAGTATGATTCATGAGACTTTTTACACAAAGGTACTATATCAGATGTGATTTTGGGTTGGTCAAATACTTCATAAATGGTTAGCGGATTCATGATGGGTTAATGGGACATGAAAACATGACACTTTTAGACAATATAAACTTAGGGACTCTTGCAAAGATAGAGACATCCATAATGAGAAATGTTAGTTGGATTAGTCTAAATTTGAGGTTGGTTTGATAGGAAATGCATGTATATTTTCATATGAGACACTTTGATACTATGCACAAAGGTTTGTCATTAATGTTCTCCTTGTGGCTATGATAGTGGTAGATGACTTACAGTGATGCTATCAGGGATGGCATGGATCCATTGATTAGACCAAAAAGGATGGTTATTAATGTCAATAGGGATGGCCTATATCCATTGGTTGGACCAATGAGGATGGTTAATAATGTCATCAAGGATGACAGATGTACATTGGTTGGACCAATGAGGCTACTTTGACCTTGTGTGATACCAATAAATTATACAATCATATTATGATAAAATTTGTATCAATTGTTGTGAATCAATTTAATTAACATATTTGAGCTAACCATGTGTATCCTTAGCTTGTGAAGTTGTTTTAGTTCTTCTGCAATTATAAAACTTTGTTCTATGATCATTGTGTGTCCATAACTTAGTACATGTATGATATTATGTTGATAAGCCCAATTGTGATTGTGAACATCAATGTGTTTATGAAATATATGTGTAAATGTAATGTAAAATGAAATTTTAATTGAAAGCATATAATGTCATAGTGAAATTGGTATGTGATTATGATGTGTAAGATGTGATTTAAATACTATAATTGTGTTATTGAGCTAAGTCATAGTTTTATAAATGTAAATATTGTAGTGATGTATCTTATGCCTAAACCTCATATGTAGATGTAAAAATTTGGTGTAAAGTAATTTTTATTCTTGAAAACATATTACATATAAGTAAAATTGTATTTTTTAGTGTTGTGTTTTATTGTTTAACCCTGCATTATTGCCTTAGTATTTGGGTAAAAATGCAAGCATAGGGTTCTAAGGTATAATAGAACTATGTTTATATTGGTCTATACTAGGTTACATGCTAGGAAGTGGATCTTATCATAAGCTAAAAACCCACTTATCCCCTTTACATGAGGTAGCTGCTTGTTTTTTTTAGGTGTGTGCATCATGAGCGCCTTAAACACCATGGGCACTTCACACATAATGGTCACTTTATGAATGATGTGTTCCTTCACCCACCCCTTAGCGGTTATCAAAAATAACAACCTTCATGATTTATACTTGATGTAGCCTTGTGAACCTTTGGGAGACAAATGGAGAGTGATGTTTTCCTCTTATATATAGGAGGTAATTGAGGCTTATATTATTACTTATCCCCTTGGGTGGATTTATTAGCCACATAGTGCCATAATGTGAACATTTTACAAGATTTTCATTCCAATTAGTTTTGATTTGGTTTCCATTTTAAGTTATATTTTAAAACCATCACTTTTGTCTCTCTTGAATCTAAATTTTCATTTACAAAAACACTTATTTGGTTTGAATTACTTTAATTGGAATTTTAGTTTTCTATTGTGACCACTTGGATTTCACTTTATTACATAATTTGGATGATTTGTTAATATTTAGAATCTCCTTTGAAATATCTCTTTAAGGCCATTTGGTATTTGATTTAGTTATTGAACTATATTGGTGAGGTTTTTGATTTAGTGTTTGAATGTTGGTTTCGTGAATGTCATTATGTGAACATTGTACACTTATTACATGTATGGGGGAGAAGAAGTAGCTTAGAATATAGCTAGAGGATATTATGAGCTATCTTGCAAGGTCAAGTCTTGAGCCAGCCTCTCGCCCACCAGATATGGTGGTTTCATATAGGATTTAGCTAAAGGACTTGGTATCCTGCTTTTGGGAGGTCTAAGTAGATTTTTTTATTGGGAGGTCTAAGTAGGTTAATTATAAATCACAGAGATCGCTCAGTTATTTCTTCATTGATATTATTCTTTTTAGATAACAGTTGATGTTATTTCTTAGCATTGCTTAGTATTATTCTATGTGGTTCTTCCATAATTTGGCACTTATTCTTCATCTTGTATACATGCCATGGGATGACACGTATTTTATTCTATATGATTTTACAAAATATTGATACTTGCACACATGTTCTTTTATAATTTTTAACATCAATTTTTTAAAATATTAGTTAATTTGTAAAAAAATAGTGGTTGTTTGCATTGATCATTATTTCTCAATGTTGCTTAATATATCTTGGCCATAGAATGGTACTAATTTTAGCAGGTACACTCTAGCCATGGGATGATGCATAGCCTACTGATTTAACCTTTTAGGGTTTTATTAATTTAAATCCCATGTTTAGATTAAATGGACGAGATGTTTAAATCATTCAAATAATATGCAATAACTAAGTGTTGATTATTATGGATTCTAACTTCTTTTTAATTTTTAAAAATAGTAATATATAGGCTTAAATAGAAATTTATCAGGAAAGTGACTATTGTTAATGATTTGGATTCTAAAAACTAGGTTTTAGATAGTTTTGAGTGTCATCAATAGGATTCTAGGATCTGTTTACTCAATGGACATTAGTGACCCACTTGGAAAGTAGCACCATGTTAGTCTAGTATCCTCAAAGTGGTGTTAGTGTCCCATTTAAAGGATTGTTACTATTTTATGAGAGCATTTGTGCCTATGTTTTTAACTTCTGTTCTTGCGTGCATAAAATTTGAAACTCTATGTTGTGCTTCGAAATCTTGATTTAGTGTGCAAACCCTAATATTACATGTATGGCATGAGAAATAATTATATGTTCATTAGTAGGATAGGTTGGACATCTCAAACACCCCTATGTGAAGAGAGTACTCTGAAGAGGGATCAAGCCTAATGTAGTTCTCCCACTTAGTGCTTGATACAAATGCAAGTGAATGCTAGAATGAGAGTGGACTTGGATACCTTGAATGTGCTTGAGATTTGAAATCTTTGAAATTTGAGATTAGGGCTGTTTTAGATGGTAATATTAAAAATTGGGGTATAATAGGGATTAAATACCTTAATTTTACTCAAATTGTCTTTTGTTTGAATAGGCTTTTTCATATATTTTCCATATAGTGAATAAAGGTTGAATAGACTTATATTGACATAGATCTATAGCTTGTGTGGATAAAAAAATGTGCTTAGGCTAACCTTAAGAGGGGTACATGTTTGAAAAATTATTAGTTCAAGAGATTTAGGGTAAATGATAGTAGTGCCCAGTTGGATATCCTAGCACCACATGGCTGTAGTGTCCCAAATGTGGTGTTAATGTCCACCTGGTAGACTACTGGGCAAAATGGGTTAGGATCTAAGAAAACTATCCTAGGACTCTATTTTGGCTAATTATAACACTTGTGGTCTACACAATGATTAAAAAAATGTGTCAAAGGCTCTTAGGAAAGGTCTAGGGATAATCTAGGAATATGATAACTTAAGCGACACTCTTAGCATATAATACCACTTTTAGGTGATTAAATTTGCCCCCCATTTATGCTAAAAATATAAAAAAGTGAAATTACTAGTATAAAGGAAAAAGAAGCATAGCTAGACTTAATTTGGAAGTGAAGAATGTGTAGTTGAGTCTGAGTATGTGAATCTAGGTATGCATATATGAAACATGATCCAAAGTAATGACCTGCAATCAAACATGAACAAATAAATCCTTACTTAAGAGAATATCAAAAGTAAAATACTATGCTAAAATAAAGTAACTAAGTAAAGGTGAGTAAAGAGAGAAGAAATGAATGAATACACCTTTTTGGATACATGAACCAATGTATGAACCTGGTGACAACCTATATGTGTGAGTGTACATAGTGATCATATCATTGGATATCTTAGACTAAGTTGATGGATTACTCAATCCTCATATGGGTGGCTATAGAACTCAATCCAATTTGGAATCCATCATTACCCACCCTTTCTTAGTGGATCTTGATATGTGAATATCTTGGATAAGATTATAAGTATGTTTAACCCTCTCATGTGGCTAGATCAAAAACTTAATTAGGCCTTGAATTCATCATTTACCACCCATGTGAAGTAGATGAAACTATAATTGAACTATGCAAAGTGTTTTAAGTATCTAACTGAATAAATATAACTATGTATGTTGGCTCTACATCCATTCAGGTATATTAGGTGGCTTTGGGCCACTTGAGAATGCTAACCACTATAGATGGATTAAAGCATGTGATAACCTGAAGTGTGATATAAATTGTATATAGTGTAAATAATGACATGGATTTTACTATTAAATCAAATCAAATTGTGTGTATCTAAGTATATATAAATTATGTGTGATGCACATGCCCCCAATTTGGTATCTAAGTATACTAAATCTAAACTAAGTATGTAATAATTGAATCTATGTAACTAAACTGAATGTAGGAGTGAACATGTTGTGTATGATTCCCATAAATATAAATAATTAGTATGAATATGAGCTATAATGAATGTATCTTGTAGACACCCAATTTTGGACACAACTGGCTTCTGACCAGACTTTAAATAGATTTCCACCAAACATTACAAATTAAGCCTAGGAGTCAATAAATGTCCCAATTTTGGCCACACATAATTCATTAATACTTAAAATTATGTTAAGGCATTCCTATTTGGGATACTATCCTATACGCAATAATAACCTCTCACAAATTCATTCCCAATCACCTTGTAACCTAACAATTGGTAGTTTGGCCTATAGACCCATTAAGTGGGGCACTTGAACAATTATCAAAAGAACTAAAATGATAATCAAACTAAATCATTTAATTAAACAATATCAAATGCTTAGTTTAATTATCCATTTGCCATTAATGAATATCTAAAAATGGAAATTCCAAAAATTAAAATATCAAGCCTTTTCATCATTGCCTTTATGAGTTGTCAAGCTCTTCCAAAGTATCTCAACATATCTAATTTGAGAGCCATGCCTAGTAATTGAAAATCATAATTACATGACAACATTTAATTCAACTAGAGTTAGTCTCAACTCACCTAGGGTTAGTTTGAAACCATTCCATGTTTAAAATTAACCTTAATTCCCTTTGGGTGAGAGTTAATTCTTGAGGCTATAAATACAAGGCCATACCTATTGATGTTTAAGCTATTTTGGTGTAAAATTATTATGCACAAATATCTTTAAAAATTTCTCTTGGTGTAAATTTATTATTCCTAAATGCCTTCAAAGCTTTGATAATGTATTCTTATGATGCTCAAATCTTAAGACAATCAATCAAGCCAAGGTGCCAAGGAAAGGTGAATCCAACAAAGCTCCATTGATGAATAATTATTGATGCACAAGCTGAGCAAGCCATTTGAAGCTATAAATAAGTTAAAAGAGTGTTTTATTATATGTTTTAGTTGATTTCTCATATGTATGCTTTATACATATACTCTACTTAGTGTCTAAGCTAGAGGTGTTAGGATTTTAGTGTGTTTATTTGAGTTTTATTTTTTAAACTAACACAAGACTAACCTCCCCTTTACGTATTCCTTATTCACATCATGGCAAACGTAGTGGGACCCATACCTAACAAAGTTTCTCTAAAGAACTTTTAGGATAACCTCCTACGAATTTTCATGTCAAAATCCAAGATTACTGATCAACACAAGTGAAAATTGAAGGCTCAATGACATTTCTCTAAAAATTATAAAGTTGTTCTATACTGCCATATTTTCACTCTCTAGAATCATGATATTACACAATAATGTTATTTTGATGGTCATGATTTTGTCATTATTTATACATTTTAGTGCTAGCTATTATGATATTATCTTTAACCATAATATTTTTACTATATTTTTGTGATTATAGGGAAGACTTGCGATATTGAAAATTTCATGATTTTTTAAGTCACGATATCGTTAAAACTTTAGTGATATTTCTAAAACTTTAGCAATTTATCTTTAAAATACTATGGTTTGTTGCTATCCATTTGATGTCATAGGTTTAAGTTTTGATATTTCTTAAAGTTTTGTGGTATTTTCTTTATTTTAGTGATATTATCTTAATATTAGCAATTTTGTGCTTGATATTTTGTTTTATAGGAATGTTGTGGTATTGTGCTAATTGTTATAGTTTTACAAGAAAATTCATGGTATTTCTTTGTGTTTATATAGTTTTGAACTCTATGTAAAATTTTAGAAAATTGAGAGCAAGGATTTTAAATTAATTTTTCCACTCATGATTTGCTTCTAAGCACAAGGACCCCCTAACGTGCTTTGCAAAACCCAAAGGCCGAGAGGAGACATTTTAAACACTCTAAATTGTAAATTTCACATTTGAATTTGGTGTTTTAAAAATATTTTTGCTTAGGTCATTTTTATCTTTCAAAGTTTTCAACACAAATGCCAAGGGGCTAAAAATTCATAACATACTTCATTTTTGTGTTATAAAAATGAACTTTCATTCTATTTAAATACTCATAAGAGTTTCATTTCTATACTTTTTTGTTGAAAGTATTTTTTTAGAAAAAATGAGTGTCGCATGTATGCTCTCCCCTCGTCCACTTTATGGAATTTGGGTGATTAAAAACACTCACTATTTACATTTGTCACTTTGGTTCAAAAGCATAGAAGGAAAGTCACTAAGGCCCTCCTAAAAATCCATATGATTTGAGTGACCCAAAAAATGACACTAAGGTCCTTCCACTTATCTTTATTTCATGTATTTTGGCTTGTTAGTGGGAGTTTGTCACCTCCTCATAAGTTCTTTAGGAAAGCATTGACCTGAGAATTCATCTCCCAACATCATTTCAACCCCACTCCATAGTGGGGTCTATAAATTTAGGGTGACCCACTAGGACACTTGTTTTGAGTGGTTAAAACAAACTCCATTAATGGTACTCAACCTCAAAACGTAGGGGAAACTCAGACATCACACTATAATAAGCAATTGACATATGAAGTGGTTATGAAAATAACAAGACCTTTGCACAATAAATTGGTTGACATGGATCCAAATTATGTGATTAAATATTTAGTGTTAACCACACTTGGGACCATCTACAAATGAGAAAATTTTTATAGTTTAGATAACCCCACTTGTTGTGGACATACTTTTGATGCAGGGAAAGTAGCCCAAAGTTCCATGTCACCGTACAAACTCTTAAAAGAAGAGGGGGCCTAAAAATCCTATTTTTCATGCACTTTTAATTTTGTATTAAATACTTAAAAAACCTCTCAATATCAAGTATATAGATGAAATTTGACAATACGATGCCACCTTGTCAGTTTTAGGATTTAGGACATTACACTTACATGTTTTTATCATTTTATCCTTTTTAATTGCATATTTTTGAGTCAAATATATTTACTTGTCATACCACATCCAAAATGAGTCTTGTTTACAAATCACTCCTTTGTTTGAAAAGGAATTATTCCATCCATTTGACACCACACCTTTTCCTTAGTTTTTTGTCAAACCTTTATTTGTGTGTGTCATTTGTTTAAAAAGAGTGTTGTTATATAGCCCACATCATTCCAAATCCTTGTGCCATAAAGTCTTGAAACAAACCTTTTGTCATCCATTTAGAGAAATATAATGTTGTTACACTACTTGAATTATTTCAAAGACTTGTTTCCTTGTGTTCAAAATTGTAATTTCAAAAACCACATATGCTTTTTGGATCTTTGCCTAGTATTGTCATGTTGTTTATTCTTGTCTAGCTTGTTGTCTATTTTAAAAATTCTAGTCTTATATATCACATTTGAAATTAACCTTTACAAGTTCAAATCCAAATGTTTATTGGTTTATGCCTATGCCTATGCCTTGCATAATTTTGTCTTAGGTGTTCACCCTTCACTTTTGGGTTGTGCAACTTAGGTTAATTCCTTATGCTATTTAAAAACTATTTTTGTGCCTAGATTTAGGGAAGTGGCCTATCCTCCATATGCCTAAATTTCCTTGTATTTTTACAAATGATCAAGTTTGTGTTTAAAATATGAATGCCTAGTTTGTGTCAAATTATTTCAAATTTGTTAGATTAAATATCGTGCCTTTAAGACCTCATTTTGTTTAAAGTCTAGATTTTGTGCCTTTTCTAAAAGACCTAGTAATACCTATTTTGAGCCTAGATTTTGTGCCTTATTTTCCAAAAAACCTAGTAATCTTTGTTTTTTTACACCTAGATTAGACTTGTTTGAAACACTTTTTACCTAAGTTTGGCATTCTAATTTTTATTCGTCCACTTGACCTTTTGTGTAAGACATTTTACATTTTACATTTAGCGTTAGACTATTTTAGACCAAGTTTTAACATAGAACTTTTTTGGAGATACATCTCCATTCCTTAGAAAAATTTAAACCAAGTTTGGACCATTTTTATTTTAGAAATCTTTTTTTATAGTTTATATAACTCTAGGATTTTTCCATGAAACATTCATCATTGATTTGGATATGTCTCTTTATACTTGTAGTGGAGCCATGTATAATATAGGTTACAATAATGTGGTCACACACAAAGACTTTGTTCAAGACCCCTATGGTGATGATGTATTTTGTGAGATGGATCCTTATCCTCCTTACAATTCTCAATCTATTGAATAAATATAATATTATTTATCCCACTATTTGGTAACACACCTCCACACTCAGAACAGGACCAAGAGTAAACCATATAGTTCCTTGCTAGCATACCATCATTTGTAAACTAAGTTTAATAATAATATTATTAAATTAATATGCCATTGAAATATGATCCTTATTTGTTTGATCATCACTTTATTGAAAACAAGGATAAATTTCTAGTCAGAGCCATAGAGGTAGGGGCCAAGTTTTCAGCAAACTTCCCCCATGAAAATTTGTCTAGTATAGTTAGATTGCCTTTCAACATACCTTATAATCAAGCCATTGAACATGCCTCTACTATCAATCCTCAAGTGCTAATGCCAATTTCATATCAAAACCACTATATGCTTGTCATAGGAAAGGGCCTCATAGAGGACCACTTTATACAAATACAAACAACACATCAGACCTATTTGAATTTAATGCATAATTTTAATAACATGACCATGTCAAATGCTCTCTTATTCAAGTTAGCTTCTTTAATAGGGGTATTGATTAACTTGATAGGTCAAGATAATTTAGGTATAAACCCATTGTATAAAGCACTTCAGTTTGTGACATGATCAATGTCCCAACTATCAAAGAAGTGTCTACTACTTATATATATAACATTGTACCAAACATAGTGGATAACATGCAAGTGTCTTCCAATCAAGGCCAAACTGATTTAACTGCACTGACAACTAGTCCACAACAAGTGCTTTTAGTTAACATTGTGAGTGGTTTGCAATAATAGGGGACATGAAATCCTACATCCTAACCACAACAAGTTACCTCTAATCCTCAACTAACTATTTCTTTAAGCACACAATCCCAAGGATTAAGTAATAAAGCATTACCTAGTGCCTTACCTCAATAAAATGTGATGAATGGTACTCCACCATAATAGGTGATGACTAACATTCCACAATAATTTTCATATTCCAATATACCAATACAGTAGAGGTAGAACATTCCACCACCTCTAGGGGGTACCAAATGTTCCACCTCATCAAGTAGCGATAAGTATACCTCAACAGTCATAGATTAACATACCTTAAAAATCATAAACATTATCTAATCAATAAAATATGTCCATTGGTCAAAGACAAATGTTGAACATCCAATAAACATCCAATTCATAATAGATGTTCATGCAATAAAGAGGTATCATTATCCAATAAGTACCAATCAAGCAATAATTTCCTTTCATTCTAAATGTGTCACAAATCCAATGATGGGGCCTTGGACCAAAACAAGTCCCCCTTATTCAACCAAGTTTGACTAGTTGGCATCAAGTCCCTACTCAATATTAGTAGGCATGGTACTTTACCCAAAGTCATATCCTTCCATCAAAACCATAATTCCCTCAAAACTAGGACTATATACTAAATCCAAACTAGAATATAACACCACAACACATATAATTCCAACAATCTCATCCCAATCTACAAACACATATTCATAGTAGATTCCCTACCCAAACCAACATTCCACAACAAAATATTCCTCCATTATACTCTAGTCAAGATAATTCACTTTTGATTGCCCAACCTCCACCTTAGGCTAATGTTCCATCTAATTTCTTGGAATAAAAATTATAATACATGAAGGATGCAATTACCACCATCCAAGTAGGGAAATATACCAACAAGTTCAAGCTAGATAATGTGAGTTCATACCCATTCAACATGGAATATCTTAAAATACCATTTCTTCTAGGGTATGAACCATCGAAATTTGATAAATATAAGGGTAAAGGAGACCCTAAAGCCCATTTAACAAAATTATTTATTGCTTTTCAGCCAATGACTTATAGTGACATATACTTTCTAATTTTATTTCCTTAAATTCTAGTAGGATAGGCTTTGGAGTGGTTCCTAAAATTGCCAAAGAATTTGATATCTGATTTTGATGACCTCTTAAAAAAAATTGTGTGATATTTCTCCTACAATCTTGAACATCATATTTTATTAGTAGATTTAACTCAGGCCAAGTAGAAAGTTAGTGAAATATATGAAAGATATATATAGAGATGGAGATCACTTGTTAAACATCTCACCCATAGATTACTAGGCAAACAATTGTCCATTATGTTTACCAAAAATTTACATAACGAGATATCCAATCATCTAAAGCTATAATTTACACACACTTTTAAAGAGATTATCGACAAAAGTTTACTAATTGAAAAGTCCCTTATTAACAAAGGGATCATCAATTTAACCTCATCAAACCCAAGTCAGAACTAGAACCAAGGAATAGGTCAAAATCAAAATCAAAACCAAGTCTAAGTGTAAGTATTGACACCAACCTAAGCTAGTAATTATGAAAAATCCAAGCAATTCATCTACAAAAAGAATGTTGTTGTAAATAGAGTAACTAAGTCACATCATGTAAAAATAGTGCAAACATCATCTGCTCAACTAATGACATGAATCAACTTACTCCTCATTAGTAACCCATTTAGCAGGCGTAGCCTTCACAGTAGCTTAAATCAGCTCAACAAATGTAACAACCATTACCTTTGCAAACCCCTCTCCAAGAAGAAATTTACCTACTAGTCAATTATTCAATGACCTTGTATAACCTATTGAAGTTGTGTTTTTTAAGATAACCACTGCTAACATGATTAGTTGGCCAATTTTGAAGCATTATCTTGAGGGTATTCCATATTCGAACTAGTATAGAGAGAATGAGTTCTGTGAATACCATTAGATTCATGGACATAATCTACATCATTGTGTACAAATCAAACACCTCATTAAAAATATATTAAAAAATGGGGAGATCACATTGGATAATAGAGCATCTACATCTAATCAAAACCTAGGTATCTACCAAAACCCTTTTTTGAAACATAATAATAACAACCAACAAAAACAAAAATAAAGGATAGAACAATAGAAAAAACAATATCAAAAACTAAGATAATAGTAACAATAATATCCGAATCTATGACAATAATAAAAATTTCAATAGTAATAACAACAATGATAACCAAATGGAAGAGACCAAGGCTAGAATGATTCCAATAACCAACAAACTTACCATGCAATTATACATGACTACACTAAATTTGTAGGTCATATTGCAAGAGGTCAAAGTTCCACCATCACCATTAATCCAAGACTAAGTGCTAATAGAATAGGACCATTGCTAAATAATTCTAATCAACCCATCTATGCTAGTGATCCTTACTTAACCTAAAACTAAAAATAGTCACACCAACAACTAGGGATTACTATTTTGGGACCTTATACTGATAACTCATCATTACCTTGTGACCACAAACAAGTGCACCAACAATCAAGACTTATCTTATCTGGCCCCTCATGACCATAATTTTCTAGTGACAATAGTCCTGTGTCTAATCCTAATTATGCAACCATAACTCGATAGTCAAAGATCACCATTCCTAGCCCATAACCATAAACCCATCCAACCTAATGTTCTGGAGAGGAAAAAGCCATATACCATTGTGAAGGATAATACATTTGACATTATGGAACAACTTCAGAAGACACCCACTAAAGTTTCCATCTTGGATTTATTTTGCACATCTATTATCTAAAAAAACATCCTAATAAATTTCCTAGGCCAATCCTAAGTTCCAAATGACATAAGCCTAGACAAATTCCAAGCATTGGTTGGACATCTAGCCCTAGGCCATAGTTAACCTTTAACCAAAGTGATATGTCATCATTTAGCCCTATTTATAACAATCTATTATATATTAAAGTTGTCATCGCATGGCATAAAGTGAAATGTGTCCTTATAGACAATAGATCGAGCTTGAATATTATGTCTATGAAGCTCATCAAGCATCTCAGATACACATCAACTTATCTCCAGTCAAAAATGATAACTATCAATTCCTATGACAATGAAGAGTGGGAATCATAAGGCACCATAAGCTTATTTGTTATTATTGGTCTCTTGACCCATGATATACTTTGTCATGTGTTAGACCTCGACCTATCTTACACTTTAATTCTAGGAAGACCTTGGATATATGAAATTTGGTCAATCCCTTTGACATTGCACCATTTTCTTAAGTTCTCTCACTCATGCATGGAGGTCACCATCAATAGAGATTTTTATACTTATGAACATTATAAAAATTTAAAGGCCGAGTATAATTTTTAAGACTACCACTTTAGTTCAGATCTAGTTCCCAAAAAGGACAAAGGCAAAGAAATGCTTGTTGAGTTATTAGAGGCCAATTGCATAGACCTAGATAGTCTTGATTCATCTTCGCATATGTCTCCTCCTAAATTATCTAATCATTTTACCATCTTGGCCAATGACCCAAGCAAGTATTTAACCCATGACACATTTCATATTGCTAAGATTCCATAAAAACCCAAGTCCTATGAAAGACATAAATCCAAGACACCTCACATGGAATGGTAATGAAATTGAAAGGGTGAACTTCATATCCCACCTCCTATCATTTTCACACCATCAACTAGCCAAGAAGAGGACCCACTTGTAAATGATGAAATCTAGCTATACAATGACAAATTGGTTGATTGTTACAAAAATTCCACATACCCCTTCCCTAACTAAATCATGAAGAATCAAGCCTATGAAGGATGAGGTCTTGGGCCAAATCAATAGGGTAATCTTTAGCTAATTTTTATAACTCAATATAAAGAACCCTATGGCCTCATATATAAGCCACCTAGGGGTGACCCCATGTATCTTATTCTAAGTGTTCTAATGCTAATGACTAGTGATGATATTATTGGAAATGACGTAGAGCCCAATCACAACATTTATCAAGACCTTGTTAATAACTATCTATTTGACACACATACCATTTGTATTGTTACCCCATTAGTCTAACATAATTTACTTCCTCTCTATTACCCTCAACTTATAGTCTAAGACTAACAAGAATCCATAGTGCCTATCAATGAGTTTGAGAATGATGACATAGTTTTCAATTTATTAAGCCTAAGAGACAATGTTCCATCGGGAGACCACAAACAAGGTTTTTCTATCAAACTAGATTCTATAGCCAATTTTGGATAATAGGTGAACACCCTTAGCTAGAAACATAAATAAAACATTGAGGTCCCAGAGTGAAAACCTCTTTGAGGTGATTTTAGACCAGGGTAATAGTAAAGAGAAAGGTTATCCTTTTGGTGAAAACTTTTTTTTAGGTGACATTAGATGGGGGTGTTTGTCTTTCCTCAAACATAGCTTAGGAGACCACCAATGATGATATTGCTTTTGGGTCTGAGTTTAGTTCTAAAGAACAACATACCTTTGATCAAATTATTTAAGAATTTCCAACAATATTTTTAACCTAGCCATCCCTACCATTAGAATATTTTGATTGGTCTTATTTAGGTGAGATTAAATAAATAGTCCAAATAGAGGACTTTACAAGGCCTATTCAAATCATTACCAACTGCTTTTTAGGATGGTTCAATTTTTATCATAGAAGACACTACAAAGGTCAACAACAGGACTCCAGATGACCCAAAATGGATCAAATTAGGTACATCCCTCACTAAGGAGGAATGTGAAATATTTAAAGCCATTTAGAGGGAATTTATTGACATTTTTTCTTGGGCCTATTTAGACATGCCTGGTTTAGACCCCACCTTGGTTGTACACCATCTTGTTGTGCATACTAATGCCAAACTTATGAAGCAAAAAATGCACAAGATTCATCCTCACATTGATGTATTAATAAATAAAGAGTTTTAAAATCTCTTATAAGTGAGATGTATCTGACTGATCAACTACTCAAAGTGGATTTTGAATGTTGTGCCAGTCAGTAAGAATCTAGGAGGAATCAAAATCTACATTGATTTCAAAGATATAAACAAGGCCTGACCTAAGGATGACTTTCTTCTACCAAATATTGACATGATAGTTGAATCCACAATAGGGTATGAAATTATTTCCCTAATGGATGGATTTTTAGGATACAACCATATCTAGATTGCACTGAAAACCAACATAAGACAATGTTCACCACTCCATGGGGAATATTTTATTATCAAGTTATGTCATTTGGTCTCAAGAATGTTGGGGTCACATACCAAATATCCATGACCATTATATTTCATGACATGATGCATGATATTTTTGAAGACTATGTCGATGATATATCGGGTAAATAAAAGACTCATGTTGATCATCTAGTTGCACTATGAAAGATATTTGAGAGGCTTCATGAATACAAGGTTAGACTCAATCCTAAGAAGTATATCTTTGGTGTTACTTCAATAAAATTTATAGGCTTCATCATCTCTTATAGAGGCATTGAAGTTGATCCTACCAAAGTACAATCCATTAAAAAGATGTTGCCACCTTCTAATTTGAAGTAGATCTATAGTTTACAAGTCAAAATTTAATCTATAAAATGCTTCATTTCTCAATTAGTTGACAAATTCCATCCATTTACACACTTAATAAAGAAGGGTGTCACATTTAATTAGGATGAAGAATGCTTAAAAGTTTTCTATCACCTAAAGGAATATCTTGCCAATCTACCTATTTTGTTACCACCTGTGCCAAGAAAGTCATTCCTATTATACCTATCTTCCATAGGCAAAGCCTTGGGGGGAATTCTAGCTCAGCATGATAATAATTGAAAATAAAATGTCATGTACTATCTAATCCATACACTAGTTGTGTATGATCGTAATTATATGCCTATTGAAAAAGCTTGTTTAGCTATGGTATTTGTAGCATAAAAACTATGAGATTACATGTTCAATAATAAGACCATAGTTATTTCCAAAGTAGATCTGCTTAAGTATCTACTATCCAAAATAAATTTGAAAGGTCATACGGCTAAATGGATCATGCTTATGAGTGATTTTGAGATAAAATAGTCAACCAAAAGGCCATAAAGGGCAAAGTAATTGTAGATCAGCTTGTTAAAGCTCCTTTTGCAGATATTGAACCTCTAAATTTTCAATTCTTGGATGAGTCCATCATGACCATCATTGAAACACCTCTTGAGGAGCATTATTGGAAGTTATATTTTGATGGATCATTACATCACATTGATCAGGGGTAGACATATTATTTATTAAACCATAGGGGGATATTATCCTTAAATCATTATGTATCATCTTTCCTTCTACTAACAACATGGATGAATATGAATCACTTGTTGCGTGGATGTTTTAGGTAGTATAATGGAATATTTACCATCTAATGATTTTTAGTTAATCATCAATTAGGTTAAAAACCACTTTCAAACTAAAGATGACAAGGTGGTGCCATACAAGGCCATGATTGACACTCTCAAATAGTAGATTGTCGACATATAGTTTGAACATATACCAAGGGATAGTAACAGGACAATGGATTCCATGGCCATCATTAGCTCTTTGATCCATCACATAGACAAGGAAAATAATATCGATTCCTCATTGAAAATATTCTAGTACCTGCTCATGAACCTTCAACCCTCACAATGATCTATGATATTGTTGATCCTAGCTCTATATGGTATTCAAACCTCTTTAACTACCTTCATGAACATATTATACCAGCTAACCTATTAAAAAAATAACTAAAGGTATTTACCCACCAAGCCTCAAAATATACCTTACTTGGCCCAATTTTATACTACCATAGCTTTGATGGAACTCTACTTCATTGTTTAAATTGCATATAAGCAATATTAATGTTATAGGAAGTTCATGAAGGAGTATATGGAGCCCATACCAATAGGTCCATCTTAGCCAAAAAACTCCTATGCATCAGGTATTATTCACCAACAATAAATGCAAATACAATTGTCTATGTTAAAAGGTGCAAAAAGTATCAAAAGCATGCCAATCTAATTCATGCCCTGACCAAAAATCTAAAACCAATGCTTACACCATGTCCATTTGTAACATGGGGACTTGATCTCATTGGGAAGATTAACCCAACCGCATTTTATGGCCATAAACACATCCTTATCACTACCAAATATTTCACTAAGTAGGTTGAAGTTATACCCCTCACTTACGTGACTAAAAAATATATTTTCATGTTCATATTTAATACTCTCATTTGTCATTATGGTTTCTCATCTAACATTATATCTGATAATGGTGGATCATATAAGAATAAGGATGTCAAAACTCTTTGTGTTAATTATAACATTACTCAACATTTCTCTACCACATATTACCCACAAGGTAATAATGAATCCAAAGCATCCAACAAAACCATTGTCAACATCCTTAAAAATGTTATTAATGATGATGGTCATGATTAACACCTCAAAATATTTTGTGCCCTCTGGGTATACCACACTAATTACCATACTCCAACTAGAGCCACTCCATATTCCCTAGTTTATGTCACTAGGGGCATTATTCCAATTAAGGTCGAGTTACCTTCTCTATGCATATCTTTAAAACATGTCCTAGATGATGAACATTATTAAGTCACTCACCTACAAGAGCTAGAGTTACTTGATGAGAAATACATGGCTATTATAAAAAACCTTCAAGCATACCAAAACCAACTTTGTGGCCACTATAACTAGTGGGTCAAATATAGAGAGTTTAAACTTGGTGACCTTATTCTTATAAAAAACCAAAAGAACACAATGGCCAAGAAGAAGGGAAATTTCAAACCCAATTTGGATAGGCCCATATATCATTGTTGCAAATTATGGATCCAAAACATAAAGTTTTGCTACACCAAATGAGGATAAACTTGATGAGCCGATGAACATCATACACCTCAAGTTTTATTTTGATTGAGAGACCTAACATATTATCTATGAGGAATGCTTCCCTTATACCATATTATTATATTCTTTGTACCATACCCTATTACCATTATATATAATTATCATAACATCACCATCCTTGAACAATGCCATATCATCTACCATCCTACCATGCCTTCCCTATTGACCAAGGTGTTTTTAACCCTTTGTACCCAACCCCTTCAACCTTGATTCCATTCTATTGGTTCTTTGGGCACTTTTAGTGAGGTAATTCATATCAAGTTTCAATAGTTGATTTAGTATTCTAGACCGAGGTAGTATCTTGGATTATTATGATAGTGTTTTGGTAGTTGCATCCTTCATTTTTTGTTTCATTTCATTTTGAGTGTTCCTAATTATAACTGCCTTTGGGAGAATCAATGTCTCACATTATACTACTAATTATAACTACCTATAGGAAAATTAGTATCATTGACCTATACTATTATTTCCTAATTATAACTGCTTATGGTAAAATTAAGAACATCTTTATCATGCCTTGAAGTCCCACCTTGTCATTCTTATGTCATATTGTGCCATTTTCCTAATTTGCCTACTTGATGCTACCTAGTCGAATGACTATGCTATAAGGTAGAACTACAGTGACTTGAGGTCCCATCCTGGGACTATGTAGGTAGTGTTTGATTCACATTGAGGTCAACTTAGTCTACCTTTGCCATGTTCTCACCATTTTATGAGTATTTCCAAGTTTGAATGCTCTCTCTATTTTTTGAGTTAGAACATTTAGTATCTCATCATTCTTAAATCAAATTGAACTGCTTGGAAAAATACAAAAACATTTGAAAATGATCTAAAAAATCATAAAAAACACCAAAGCAACCACTTATTTGCCTTAAGGATTCTGGGACCCCTAGCTAATTCATAATAAACCACTTGTCCTTTAGTTTCCCCATCTTTGTTGGCCCCTAAGCCTTATGCTCTCATCATTTTGTGAGTTTTCAAATTATGCATTATGTATTCAACTTAAATACATTAATGAATTCTAGCATTCATATCATGATCTCACCATTTTGTGAGACCATTCCCATATTCCTCAACCTCATGAATACTATTTTATTGATCATCATTTTTATTATATCCCATCTCCTGGGAGAACTACATTTGGCCTAAAGTTTATGTTGGATCTTGCATCCATAGAACTATGTAGGCAACGTCCACTTGTCTAATGCATCTAGAGTTAGCTTAACTACCCCTTCCTTATCTTTTATTCCCCCATTTTATTTGTGTCATTGTCTGATATAGCCTAGGAGCATTGTCTATTCTTATGTTTATGTCATTGTGTTTTTTACACTAGCATTATCATTAACCATTATTTATATTTATTTCATTTCATTTTATTTATGTTTATTTGCTTTTTGTTTATTGGTGTTTTGTCTTCCTATTTTTTTTCTTGTTTTATTTATTTCCTTGTTATACCTTGACTTAGTATATCTATGTTCATTGGGTAATTCCTTTCATATTATACTTCAATCCATCCATATTCATTCGTCAACATTGTCATCATGATTTTTGTCATTGGTGTATTATTTTCAAATGTTTATTGGATCACATCTCAGTCTTTATGTATATTTTGGATATGTTATCATGGTGCCTACTATCACATGCTACATCAAAAATTAGCTTGATAAATATTACAAGAAAAGAGGTTAAATTGCTTCTCCTTTGTACTTAAAAAATTCTTTATCTACCTAAAATCATTTCCCAAATATAGATTACTTAAATCCCAAAATAATTTTTAATTCTTGCTAGTTAGAACGTGCATATCCATACTAATAGGTTACTCAAATTCATCTTTTCCCTCTGTATTAGCTTACTCTTATTCCATGAGTATGGATTTAGTACTTAATCCCCACTATTCCAATCTTGACATACTACTCTCATCATTCTGTCAATGATTCTAACCACCTTTTGTCAAATCATTGTGTATCATCCCACCCATAGAGCCAATGATTCTACCCACCTATGGGCAAATCATTGTGTTTCAATTTATCTAGATAATCTTGATTATAATTTCCTTTGGTCAAATCATTATCATTCTTATTCCCAACATGGGCATGTTTTCATTATGATAACAATTATAACCACCTTTGGGCAAATCATTATCTTTATCCATCCACCTGGGGCATGTTTTATCCTCCCAATTATTATAGCTACTTATGGAAAAATCATTATTTTCCTTTTAATGATTATAACCACCTTTGGTAAAATCATTCTCTTGTTACCCTTATCTTTTCAATAATGATTATAACCGCCTTTGGGTAAATCATTATATTTTTACCTTCCTATGTCGATGATTATAATTTCCTTTAGACAAATCATCTAATTTATATACCTAGATGGGAAAGCTCACTATGTCATTGATTATAACCACCTATGGGCAAATTGGTGTTTTACACCCCATTCTACCTTTTGTTCCCATCATTTTCTTTCTTTTGAGGGACCGATCATCGACCTTCTTTATCAATTTCTCCCTCAAGGGGGTATCCAGAGCTCATCCATTTCCATTTGGAGCATTAGGCATATAGGACCTTTTCATTATTTAAGAAGATGTTACCATGCTTATATCTTGCACTGCCTTCCCAAATAGGGTCAAACTGTAGACACTCAATTCTAGCCACAATTGGCTTCCAACTAGACTTCAGATTGATTTCTACCAAACATTTTCAATTAAGCATAGGAATCACTAAACATCCCAATTTTTATTGCTCATTATTCATTAATACTCAAAGTCATGTTGAGGCATCCTTATTTGAGATACTAGCCTGTACACAACAATAACCTCTCATGGATTCATTCCTAATCACCTTGCAACCTAACAACTGGTAGTTTAGCCTATGAACCCATTAAATGGGGCACTTGAATAATTATCAAAAGAGCTAAAATGCTAATCAAACTAAATCATCTAACTAAACAATATTTAATTCTCAATTGAATTATCCATTTGTAATTAATGAATATTTAAAAATAGAAATTCCAAAAATAAAAATATCATGTATTTTCATCATTTCCTTTATGAGTTGTCAAGATCCTCTAAAATATCTCAAAATATATAATTTGAGATCCATTCCTAGTAATTAAAAATCATAATTACATGACAAATTTTAATTCAACTGGAGTTAGTCTCAGCTCACCTAGGGTTAGTTTGAACCTATTCCATGTTTAAACTCAGCCTTAACTCACCTAGGGTGAGAGTTAATTCTTAAGGATATAAATACAAGGCCATACCTATTGATATTTAAGTTATTTTAGTGCAAATTTATTATTCACAAATATCTTCAAAAATCTCTCTTGGTGTAAATTTATTATGCCTAAATTCCTTCAAAGCTTAGATAATGTAGTGTTATAATGCTCAAATCTTAAGCCAATCAATCAAGACAAGGTGACAAGGAAAGGTGAATCCAACAATGCTCCATTAATGAAGATTTATTAACGCACAAGCTTAACAATCCATTTCAACAAGCCATTTGGAGATCTAAATAAGGTAAAAGAGTGTTTTATTTTATGTTTTAGTTGAGTTCTCATATGCATGATTGTTATCTATGCTCTCCCTAGTGTCTAAGGTAGAGGTGTTCAGATTTTAGTGTGTTTATTTGATTTTTATTTATTGAACTAACACAAGAGTAACCTCCCCTCTACACTTTTATTGTTCACATATCTGAGAAAAATATTAACATAACTGTCAAACTTGTGACTTTATCTATGCAAATTTGTGATCTACCTGGTTAACTGGTCTAAATAATATAGACTATCCTAAAGTTAGGGACAATATACATTAGCACCTTATAGATCACAATAGTTCCTTATGGTGCTAGTGTCCCAATATGGGTGCTAATGTCTACTTGGTCTAAAATCTGGGTGAT
Source organism: Torreya grandis (assembly GCA_037957365.1). Taxonomy (NCBI): domain Eukaryota; kingdom Viridiplantae; phylum Streptophyta; class Pinopsida; order Cupressales; family Taxaceae; genus Torreya; species Torreya grandis. The sequence continues at coordinate 697,776 of JARHVA010006393.1, forward strand.
TTAAACTAACTTTTGAGTCTCTATTTTTTTAATGTTTTCCATGTGTTTGATTTATGAAACTAGGATTGTGTGCTAAATTTTATTTGTGAATAACAAAGTAGGATCTTTATCTCTATGACAAACCCCTATGAATACCCCCTTTTTTGAAGGTAGTTGTGAAACTTGTTTAAGAATTTTATTCAAAATAAGTAACTCTAAAAAATATGTTAGCCAGAGCATTTGCATGATATTCCAATACAATGTACAAACATAACATTCAAATGTAAAAGTATCTAAGCATGAATTAGTAATGTAATATTTATGTTTTAATATAGAATTTCACAAGGGTGTCAATATAGATGTAATCAATCTATGTAGTAGAAAATTCAAGTGACTACCTAGAGAGATGGGGCATGATGTCCATCACAACACCCAAGTAGGAAGGGTAGATGCATGAGGTCCCTCATGGCATCAAAAAATGGTGTGAGTGTAACAAGAAAATATAAGTGTCATGGTGAAGAAGCATATAAATAAGCATACATACAAGTATATGAGGCACATAAAGGTAGGCCAAGGGGCCATAATACAAGGGACATGGGCCCATGTCACTAAATCTAAGAATGGAGACATACAAGGACATGTTTAAATCTCCACATACATAAGCAGTAAGAAATTTGGCTTAGAGCCACATAGAAGGACATGTTAAAATGTCTACATATAGAAGTAGAAAATCACACACAAATAGAGAAGTAGCATAGAGCCAAAGAAAAATGTCATATCCAAATTCCATCAAATATGGAAGAAGCATAAGGAACACAATCAATTCTAATCTAGGAAAACTAAAAATTAAATCATATGTAACTGTGTAATACAAAGCTAATCAAATGCTAAGATGCACATATACTGAGACTAACTGGTGATAGTCAACAAAATTTGAGCAAGAAATATTAATGATCAGTATCAAGATGTATCAATGTGTAAACTAGAATGCATAGTATGTAAATATATAACCCAATAGTATAAATTGTGTATGATATGCCCTCAAGTAGGCAGATGTATCAAAAGTATAAACTTGGATCAATGTATATGCCCTTAGTGGGTAGACAATAACAAGTCTAAATTAGTGTAGTGGACTAGAGTCCTGTATGTAATATGCAAGCACTTGATAAAAAAATGTGAAACATTTATGTTTGATAAAAATGACTATAATAAGATAGCTATCAATATTCAATATCTTGTAAGTAGTATAAATGTAAACATATCAATGCATACAATCAGTAAATTTTGTGTTTCTAAAATATTTGAATTTTTTTGTATTTTAACATGTTATACTATTTTTTTATTTTTTAGATATAATCTATGTACAAGTAAATGAAAATAAACTATGTATAAATAAATACTAGAAATGTAAATGAAATAGTATACAAACAAAGTGTAATGTCTCTATAGACCCAATATCACATCCATGGGATGTGGATAATCAAATAATGGATATGATGAAAGATCATCTAATGTTAGATACTAAGCCTGACCAAACTCAAATAAGTCATCATCATCATGATCTTCATACCAATCTCTATATATCAATGGGTCCTTATCCTTAACATGAGTCTAGAGTCTGTGCATCTAATTTTCATGTTTTTAAATTATGTAAGATGCCTCTTGTATGGCCCTAGGGTAAACCAATTTAGACCTTAGAGTATCTATGTGAAACCTATGATTCTCATCTATGTCATCATGTAATATATGAACCATGTGTCCATCATGAGTGAATTTCAAGCATTTTTCTGAATAATAAACTATATCATCCATCACCTATAACCATGTACTACCAAGTGTAACCTCTGTATGAATGTCTCTGATCAAAATGAAGAATAATGTATTAGAAACCTTGGGGACACATGAAACTAGTAATGTAATATGTCTAATGGATTCTTGAAAATGTATGTCATGTTGCATCTCACTCTCTTAATAACCATTCTAGTGTAAAAATCTCAAAATTTAAGTATTAGGATCATAATCCTAATTTATATCCACATGGAGAAGATATATGTTTGCTAAAAATATCTATATAGTTAAGGGATCATGTTTTGAATATCAATGTTGACAATGACTCTGTCATGGTGCTCATATCTATGAAATAGCTCATATCACTGGTAGTGGTGGTGCCTATAGATGTGGAGGATGTATGATCTATATAGTTCCCTTAGCCTTAATTTTTTTTAATTTATGTTGTAGTGTTGAGTATGTGTTTGTATCATGTCACATCAGTCTATAGAAGTGGAAAAATGGTTTCCCTTCCTATGGTGACAATCTTCTAACTGATCTATGTTAGATTGTGGGTAATATCATCAATCCTCTATCAAGTAATAATTGTAAGATCTGGTGTGGTCTATCCTATGAACTCCCTTCTTTAATCTATGTTATTGAATTGGTATCCATGGACATGACCATATGTACTGAATGGATTATGGGATTTTTTGTTGACTACGATTGAGTATGGGATCTTGTATCTTTAAAATCCTAAAAAATTGAGGCTACTAGTGTAGGGTGAGGTATAAATGCCTTTGAATTATCTCTATACTCTCATGGGCCCACTAGTGTAAATCTCAATCCACATAAATAATAATCAATGTATATAGGTGGTTGATCATCCTATGTAGTGACTTGTGAATCTATGTTAAAATTATGAATGTAAGCCTCTTTTGAATTGACAAGTGTGGTAACTAGGCTATGAGGATACTTTCATCTATCCTAAATGATGATGTCTACACTATGAGAGGTTGTTCCTCTATCATCTATTAAGGTGTTTGTATTGTAGGAAGATCTAAAGGTGGTATATGAATAGTCTTAATAGACTCCCTACCTCATAAGTATGCATTTATTCCATGGGAATCCTATGAGGTGAGGGTTTGATGAGAACATGAGGTGTCCCATTTGATGATGTACTCCATGTAGGAGGCATAGTGATCCTATAATATCTAAATGGTTGATTATCTATTGTACATGTGTATAGGTACCCATCATGTACAAATTTAACACATCTATGAAGAGTGGAAGGTACAACCTCTATAACATTTATCCAAGGTCTCCCGAGTAGAAAATTATAATGTAAATGGTTTGACATCACCTAAAAGTGTGTAGATATTATCTTTAGTCCCACTATAATGTCCAATGTAATTGATCCCAATGTTTATCTAAGAATGTCATCAAACCCTCAAGTATTCTTGTATGTCTTATGAATATATGCTATATCAACCCCCATGGTTTTCAAAAATGTGAGGTTACATATATTGAGTCTTGGACCATTGTCAATGAGAATTCATTTGATAGTTATGTTGTCGATTTGATCTTGAATAAAAAGTAGCAAGTTATGATCAATTACTGATTGTGAAGGTAAATATTCATTTGAAAAATATATCACATCCTCCACATATTTTATATTATTCATGATAGATATAAAATAGGATGGCTCAGTATCATGAGCCATAGATGTGTGATTAAGAGTTTGAAACATAATATATTTGAAGATTATTGATTTTTGAATCAATTATAATATATATATTTTAGTTGGCATATTTCTCAACTGATCCACTATATAAAATTATCTTTGTTAGTCTTTTGTGATATCGTAGTATGCTAGGGATGAGGAGGGATGGTAGGGTTACACTTCTTCAGTATAGGCTAAGAAGGCACCTAGTTGTGCCTAGTGATAAATTGAATTGTGGAACCTAATATTTTCTTGGGGTGAGTAGTAGAAGCAAGATGGGAGTGTATATAATCAAGTGGTCTAGGTGGAGGAAAAATAAAAGGAGTCACCTAAGCCCTATGTCATCTAGTAGTAAATAGAGGTAGCTCAAATTGAGCCATATAGAAATGATATGTAGAAAAATGGGTCTCACATGATGGAGGAACAATATCTAAAACAATCATATCTCTAACCAGATCCATAATAGGAGTAACATACATGTGTACCTTTCTAAAAATAGTTGGTAATACAAATGCTAATCAAAGTACCAAGAATTTTACCATGAAGTGAAAGATGGCTTCCATCATGATGATCATGGTAGCAAGCTGTAAATTGAGATTGAATAACTATTGAAAATCTAAACCCTAGGGTTATCTAGGGTTAGGGTTTTGGAATCTAGGGTTTCTTTGCCATAATTTAAATTATATGTAAATAAATTGAAAACCTAATATTAAATTGATTTAATTTACTTGGGTTGTCTAAAAATATAAAAATCAAAATTATGCATCACTAAATTATTGCACAAAAATTGGATTAATGCAAGCTAGGGTTAAAAGCAAAATTTGAAGTTAGATGGGTTTGACAAATGGTTTAACCTTTTTGGGGTTTTACTAATGTAAATCCTATGTTTAGATTAAAGGGCTGAGATGTCTAAATTAGTCAAATAGTATGAAATAAATAAAGGACTAATTTGTTATGGCTTTTTACTTCTTTTAATTTTCTAAAAATAGTAATAAATAGGCTTAAATAGAAACTTATTTAGAAAGTGACTGTCACAGATGATCTAGGTTTTAAAAATTGGGTTTTGGATAGTTCTAAGTATCTTCAATAGGATTCTAAGATCTATTTGCTCTTTAGATAGTAACACACCACCTAGACATTAGTACCATGTTACTATAGTGTCCTCAAAGTGGTCCTAGTGTCCCCTTTGTAGGACTATTTTTATTTTCTAAGAGTACCTACACCTGTGTTTTTAGGTCCTATTCTTGCATGCACAAAATCTAGAACTTTGTATTTTGCTTAGAAAACTTGATTTATTATGAAAAACCTAATACTCCTTGAAATTATGTCATTATTAATAATTATATGTTTATTAGAAGGATAGGCTAGACATCCTCAACACCACATTTTGAAGATAGTTTCCTAAATACTAATACTTTGAAAATGGATCAATCTCGATGTAGTTCTCCCACCTAGTGCTTGATGCAAGTGCAAGTGAATGTTAGAATGAGAGTGGACTTGGATTCTTTGAATTTGATTGATATTTAAAATATCTGAAATCCAAGTTTTAGGGCTTTTATAGATGGTAGTATGTAGAAGTAGGGTAGAATAAATATCAAATACCTTAATTTTGCTTAACTTGTGTTTTGTTTGAATAGGCTTTTGCATCTATTTTCCATCTAGTGAATAAAGGTAAAATAGACTTGTATTTATAGAGATATATAGCTTTTGAAGATAAGAAAATGTGCTTAGGCTAACCTTAGTAAGGGCACACATTTAAAAAAGTATTTGTTTAGGAGAGTTAGGGTAAAGGATAGTAGTGCCTAGTTAGGGACAATAGCATCATGTTGTTATAGTGTCCTAAATATGGCACTAATGTCCACCTAGAAGATTGTTGGGAAAATTGGGTTGGGATCTAAGAGATCTATCTTGGGACTATTTTTTGGTTGATTTTAACTATTTGTGGTTTACACAATGATTGAAAAAGTGTGGTAAAGGATCTTACGATAGGTCTAGGGCTAGGCTAGGAATAGGCTAACTCAAGCGACACTCTTAGTATCCAAATACCACTTTTAGGTGATTAAACCTACTCATTATATTATCATATCATAATAATATAATGGTTGTGCATGCTACATAATAGAGTTATGCAATGACACAATGTCCTTGGGTTTCAATTGGTTTTGATAGTTTTGGATGATAGTATAGTTTGACACTTTGGGATATGCCTAAAGAGATTAATATTAAGTATTAACTTATAAAACTTATTAAGAGAGACAAATTTCACAATAATAAAAGATTTTATTAAGTAAAAAAAACTTGAATTAGGTAAAAATTGATGAATGATTAAACTAACATAAGGGCATTATTAACCTATAATTGAAATTTTAAGATTTAAAAACATAGTTAAAAGTTGTGGTATCTGTGTTAGCTTGAGTTACATAATTATAATTTAGTGTGTTGTTTGATGCATTGAGGATGATCCTTTTTATAAGAGGGGGAAAATGTAGTGCCCCTCATGCTTATCTATTTACCCTTTGTTAGCTTCACCCTTTCATTGTGTTTGATACACTGCTCAACTCCATTATGCTTATGCCTTGTGTGTGATAGTCCTTTTTGATTGTCATTGAGCATTATTTTTAGTTTCAACTTGTTTTGTTAGTAATTTGAATCACAATAATCTTAGCATATGATGGATTTTAAACCCAAGATAGTAGTGTGGCTATATTGTTATCTCTTGTCTTTAGTATACAAAAATTGAACAAAATCTTAGTGTAATTTTAATCAGTGTGGTTATGAAAAATCCTTTACTCTTCTCTCTTTCATTAAAAAATAAATAATAATGAAGTTATCTTGCATTGAAAAATGATTAGTCTGTGGAATTTGGGTTGCAAGGATGTGATTAAATATGGATGTGTCTATTTGCATAATAATAATAATAATAATAATAATAATAATAATAATAATCCCCCTATCATTACTTCATATATTTTTTTGGTCTTGTAGAAGTTATTAAGTCAATATCTTTATATATTTGTAAATAAGGGCTACTTCGTACTAGTCATGTCTTCATGTGTTATAGAATTAATAGATGTTTTTAGACATATTATAATTATAATAGTTTATAGAGACAAAAAAAAATTGAAAAAAATAAAAATAAATATAATATAATATAATAAATATATTTATAGTGTGGTGAGTGTTTGAAATTACTTATATATTGTATTTGAACTTCAATGTATTTAGGATTTGATTTAAAACTTATCAACCCACATATATAATGATTTTTCCTTTTAATAAAAGATTATGGCTTGGATAATTATTAATGGCTTCTCATTGAATGTGGTTAGTGGAAATCAATGGTAGGGATGGGCTTAATGTGGCACGTATACCTTGTTATCTATATATTTAATAAAATATATTATTTGGAAGGATGCATTTTACCAAAAAAATTGAGTAATTAAAACATTTTCCATAAAAAGGGAGATGTTAAGTAGTTGAGGAAGGAATTTTGAACTGAGGAGTGGAGGATTTTAGGGAGCCATTATTGGAGGTGTCAAAGGGAAGAAAGGGGAGATAAGTACACCAAGGAGAAAGGGATGAATTTTTTTGGATAGTAAGAGAAAACATAATGAAGGATGGTTGTAATAGACATCTCTGCATGGAGCAAAGAAGGATGGCCAACTATCCTCAAGAAAGTGAGTCCTATCCTGGATATTCATCTTATTATTCAAATAAATAAATAATGGTTTTTCATTTTAAAAATTAGTGAATGATAGTAGATGATGTAGCTTTTCCTCTTTTGCATTTTTTTAGTTTTTGTAAATGTTGAGTGTTATCCTAAATTTTGACTTATTTTTGGGGCTGGGTTAATAGATGTTCAATTTTTCTTCTGGTCTTTGATAATCATTATATGGCCTAGGTAATGGACTATCAAAATTTAAAACCTTGTATACCATAGGCATTGTTTCCTTTATTTTATGTGTTGAAAAGATGAACAAATGTTACTTCTAGGCATGGCATCTCATGTTTGAACTATAAAATTAAACATTTTCACCTTTAGAATGGTGTGGCAGTGACCTTAGTGATTTTTTTTATTTGTGAAAATAACTTTCTTTGAATTAATAGATTCTAGAAACAAAATAAGAGTTGTTTTTTTTATTTTTTACAATAGTGTGTGATAAAGTGGTTGTTATTAAACTGTTGATGTTCTACTTCTATCTGATGGTTCGTATAGTTCCATAAATGGGATGGGATGGTGTGACTAGACCTTAGTTAAACTGCCACCAGTTGATATGACATCCCATTTTCTAAACATGTAGATATGGTTTGAGCACAATTGTGATATATATATATATATATATATATATATATATATATATATATATATATATATATATATATATATATATACATACTTATGCCAAGTTAGTCTTTATGGGACAAATAGTTGTAGTGTCTTAGTTGTAGTGGAATAAATTCTACATATTTTCTTTCTCCAAAAATCCTTTAATTTGTTTTGTTATTTTATTTTGTGCATTAGAATTGGTGCTAATGATAAGGTAGTTTTTCAGTCTTGATGAGTGGATGTGGCATGTTGCAGGGGCATTACAAAATGAGTGTCACATAAAAAAATAAAATTATATATATATATATATATATATATATATATATATATATATATATATATATATAACTAGTTGTATCACCATATTGGAAATTCTTATAAAGACAAAAGAAAAAAAGAGTTTTTACCAATCTTTTTACTTAGTTGTAGTATTATCTAGGTTTGCATTAATTTAGGTATATATTATATATTTAATAGCATCTTAAAATGCTCAAAATTGTATGAAAATATGCTCATATTTATGGCTTTTTGTAGTGACATAAAAGGTTTTCATATTTTAAAAAAAATTGAGTGTCACATTAAAAAAAGAGGAATGGTTTTAGCACCTCGTTGTAGTTGGGAAATAAAATGGTATTATTTTATATTTTTCTTTGATAACTTTATACCTTTTATTATTTCAACCTGTGCATTAAAAAATTAAGGTATTTTTTTTATCTTATTATATCTTTAATATTTATGTTATAAATGTTTTCATGATAAAGTTGTATCAATTAATAAGTGTGTTGAAGTGTTCGAATGTTAGTAAGTTTTATTTTATATTTTTAATTTGTGAGATGTCTAGTTCTATGCAAGTTGCATCTTGTGCTTAGAAATATTATTAACATGTTCCATTTATTTCACTATTTTTATTAACCTATTTATTTCTTTGAATAACGAGGTGGATTTCGGATAAGAGATCATTTGTTCAATGTAAGCTGACAATTATGGTTTATGATTGCATTGAAGGAAAACATAGTCGAGGATAGTTGCTTACAATTAGAGTAAAGTCATTAAATATAGTTAAAAATTATATATACTTATTTCAATAATTTTAAACTAGATTAAAATGTATAAAATAATGTGAAAAGTGTAATGAAATTTTTGAATATTATACAATTTTTCATTGTGTCGGCATGCAACCTAGTTAATTTTACATCCTATTATGAAATGAGAAGTAGTCTTATTATAAACATACATGTTTTATTTAGGATTTTACTGCAAAAATATGAAAATATACTTACCATAATAGACTTAGTAATTCATTTGTATTAGATTTTCAAAAAAAACAAATTTGGGAATAAATCATTACTACTCTAGGCGGAATTAAAGTTTGTACTTGGGTGTTATTTCTTAAGGGTTGTATAGGTAGTAAAATATGTTATCTATAACTATATTATACTATTTAATATGTATAAAATATAGACATGTTGAGAAATGGGTTTAGAGATAAATGAGATTATAGAACATGATAACCTTAAGAGAGTGAAAAGTAATTATTATGTGTGTAAGCCTGATTAAGTGAATCATAAATATTTGTGTAATTGAAATTTGTAGGTGTGATTAGAAAGGGTATATAATTGAGTTGAGTAAAATTGATAGATGGATATAAATTACACTATTTTATAGATTGGAAATGTGACAAGAGAAAGGTGGTATGGAAGACTTAAGTAAATAGTAGTTCAAAGAATAGATTAAGTGCTCAATGGATTCAAATGAGTGATGTGAAAAATAGGTATATAAGTGAATAAATAATAATTCAGTGATGTGGTATTAGAAGTAAATAAGGTCGTGTTATATAGCTATGGTATTAAATAATAATTTGTGTTTTGGTGAGAAAAAAGGGTGGTAATGCATTTGTCTTGCTTGGTATAGTTTGGTTGTTCACAAACTCAATAATTTTTTTAATATATGGTAAATTTATTTATAACATATGAGATTATGGTTCATTATATGATTTTTAATAATCCATAGGAATTTTCTCTTAAGATCATCATGAAAATAACAATAATTTCCTCTTAGAATCCAACTTAGATAAATAGTTAAATTTGGATCAAAATAAAACTAAGTATATATACCATTTATCTTAGGTTAAGAAAATTGGAAGTTGATACTAGATTAAATTTATCCTTTTTTGATCCTAAACTTTTGCCCTTTTTCCAATAGGATTTTATGAAGGACAATTTCCTTGTTTCATTTTCTATCTACAGAGTTGACGAGGGAGCAACGTCAAAAAAATGTCAGAGGTTAAATTCCTTGAAACCAAAGGTTGATTTCATTTTTTTATAGATTCACTTTATCCTAGGTTTTTTTTTATATTAAGTTTATCCTGATGTTTACCATTTTTATTAATCCCTTTTGAAATCTAGTTTGTTAGCATTTCTCAAAGAAAGAAAATTTTTTGCTATTAAATTTAGTTTGGTTTAGTAGTTTAGTTTCATATTTTATTCACCATATGACTATTTTTATGTTTCCTTTGATATGTATATAGTTAATTGAAAAAATTATTGGCTTCAAAAAAAAAATTCCTTTTCTAAGTTTTTTTTGAGGTAGTTTTGTGAGCCCTTTCATGTGTATGTGCCCTAGTTGTACCATCTTAACAATCTTCACTCCTTTGGGAAAAACTATGATTTATTTCCCCTTATTAATATTAAACCATCCTTATTTTATTATTCTCTTTAAAATATGGATTCAAAGTTAATAAAAATATGGCAAGACTGAAGTGTTCATGATAAATGAGTGAGCTTGTGAAGAGTGTGATCTAATTTCACTTAGTTTTGACCAATCTTACTTGTCTTCATAATAGTGTTGTGTTCCTTTGGTTTTAAATACTATATATCATGAAATATATATATACTTGAATCTTAACTCAATTAGTTAACTCTTTATCATATTAGGATGATGTGAAGCTCATGTGTGTATTGGTATTGAAGTGTGTAGGATTAAGAACTCCCTTGCAATCAGTTTTGTATACCAGTTGTAGTCCCTATTATATCTATTAATTAAGATAAATAAATTACCTAATTATTTATATAATTTTTTTTCACACCTTGATAATTTTTTGAAAAATTCATAACAGTTTAACCACTAAGCAATTGAAATTAATAATTACACATCATTGAATTGATTTATCAAAAAAAATATGTGGGTTTTAGGTCAAAGTGTGATAGATTAAATTTTATCAATAATACCTTCTCATGATATATAAATAAAATACATAGTACTTGTGATTTATTTACCAAATTAAGGTGTGTACAACAAAATATTTTCAAATATGAAATGCCTTATGAAGTAGGAACATCAATCTAAAATACTTCATATTTGTGTTTTTATCAATAGGAGTTAAAATTTGGTCAAATTTGAGTGTAAAAGTGTGTGAAAGACCTTATAAGGCCCATTTGTGTCTTTGGAGTCCATTTTGAGTCACCAAGGTGTATTCTATAGCTTCTAGGAGTTTTCCCTCCAAAACTAGGAATTTAAAAATTCAAATATTGTAACAAGGTTAAGGGGGCCAAATACATGTATTGAAGTGGTTAGGTGAGAAAATTTGGTTTATGGGTATAATTAATTTATTATAATTGTTTCTTAAGTCATTTAATGTTTAGTACCTAATCCAAGTCATTTGAATCAATGTAAAATCACCTTTGTACATTGGAGGTTAGTTATGGTGAGGAAGTTGGATGTAACCACCAAGCAAGCCAATGTTGAAGTTGGTCAAAAATGAAAATTGAAAGAGTTTAATGGTATAGGTAGGAGGAAATAATAGGTAGATATATCTCTAAGAGGAGAGAGGAGAACCTGCGAATGGTAAAATGGTACAAGACTCCTCAAGAATGGTGATAGAGTCCTATAATGGACCAAACATGCAATGTTTTGATAATAAAATAATGAAAGAATTATGTATGTTTTCATTCTTTTATAATCATTGGATTATTATGAATCTTATATTATATTTTAAGTCCCTTGAGGCCATATTCTTGATTATATCTTTTAAGGTTATAGGTTACTAGTTGGTGGATGGTGATAATCAAGGAGTGGTTGTATGTCACAGTCTTAAAAAGAAGGCATTTAGGTGTTTCTCTATAGGTTATTAATATTAAGTTAATTATGGAATATATCCCTGTATATGTTGAAATTTAATATATATATTAATATGATTGTGATCCCCTATATAACTAGAAAAATTCAGTGAAAGACCTTTGTTTAAGACTCTGTATACACTTATGTCATTGTCAGGGTATGGAAGTAAGTTTGTTGTTTCTTGAGGTAAAGAAGATAATAATGTTGGAAATGATTATATAATTACAAATAAATTTTTTATTATGAGTTTTATTAAGTATTTTAATTCAATATAGTTTTATAAATGCCCATTGCTCAGTCAATCAAAGAATTAAACCATGTTTCATAAGAAACCCTATTTTGCATAGTTTGGTCCTAGAGGAAATGCATCCATGTTTAGATGCATGGAGGAATTATATTTATTAATATTGAGGTATGAATAAAATTTAATATACCTTAATACTATTTTTTAGTTTTTTTAAGTTACTTGGATATGCAATTAACTGTGTGGAAACCCTGTTACAATAGTGTACCTTTTTTCCACTCAGTAATGAGGGAATGAAGGTTGAATATGATTAATAATAAGATTGGTTAATGTTTTGATGGATAATTACATGATGGTAAGGTATATTAAGATTTTATAAAACCCTTTGTGAATGATAAATGTCATTTTAGTGAGAAAGGCTTGGCCTAGCCTTACACAGTCACATAGAACCTATAGAAACTCTATGTTTAGGGTTTATTTGAGCAAATGAGAGTTGATGTATGGTTATAGGATATTTAATAAGGTATAATAAATTTAAAAAAACCTTAAGAATATTTTAAAAACCTAAAAAAGGCCCTTAAAAAATCTCAAACCAATTACTTACCCTCTCGAGCCTGTGTGTAGGCTAAAAAACCCTAGATTAGGGTTTTATTAGTAAAAGTAGTTTCCACAGTAAAAATTAGTTGAAAGTTTTTAATTATGTTAGGTTTTTTGTTATATAAATTAATCAATAATTTTTAGGCTTGTACAGTCATTATGGTACAAATTTTTATGGATTGTGTTGTAACTAGGTAGAATTAGACCTAGAAGGGCTAATTGTGAAGAAAAGGGATAATTAAATGGTGAAGATGAGTGAACTAGTTCATGAAAATTCATGTGGAGTTGATTAAAGATAAATGGTGATCAAATAAAGTCCTATAACTCCATGAAATGTTATAAAATGTTCAAACCAAGGAAAAATGTCCAAAAAATACTACAAGCCTTAAGAGGACATTGTAAGCTAGAGGTATGGAATTGAAGGTAGATTTATGATTAAGGGATTAGAATATGTCAAGATAGATTTTTTAAGATCATTTAATATAATTTAAGTAGGAATAATAATTCCCTATTACCTATACCAATATTTGGTCTTTAAGACCTAAGGGAATTGCCTAGTGGAGAACTAGTGAATGAGTTGTACAGTAAAGAGAGATCAGGGCTATGGTGAGAGTGTGGAAATGTATGCAAGCGTCATGAGAAATAAAAATTATATCAAGGATTAATTATAATATATAAAATAATAGGTACATAAATGGAGGCTATTAAGCCCAAGAACCTAGTTGTCAAGTGAAGATTGGGTCATTGATAAGGACACCAAAATAAGGTATTAAATGAAGTCTTAAATAAGATAAAATAAATAGTATATGTTTTGGAGACTTTAATCTTTATCTTTTCATCATTTTGTATCAGATCAAGGTGAGTTATTGGTTACATTTATTTTGAGTTACTTAAGTTTGTTGATTTGAGATGAATATAACATGTTATGAGGAATATGTGTGAGATAACCTTGCAGGGTCTTGAGGAATAATAAGTATGTTGAAAGTATAATATATTTAAATTATTACATAGGTATATCATATTGAGGACATAAAAATAATATCCCCAAAGTTCTATGAGAAAGGACTGGAAGCTAGTCAAGAGAAGGCTAGTGAAGGAGAAGTTGAAGAGAGAGCCTTGGAGCTCAAAGACAGAAAGAGGAGAGTAGAGACTCTAATATATGTTAAAGGAGGATAAGAAGAGGTCATGGATAGAGGATTAAAAAATAATTCAATCTCATTAGATGTCTAAGAATCAATATTGACTAAGAGGAAGGTTTAGATAGGCCTAGAAACAAAATAAAGTGAGAGATGGATGTAGAAAGAGAAGTGGAAGACATGAGAAGAGAATTAGGGAAAAGTATAGATAATATGGAGCTCATGGTGAATCTCTTGAGAGGACAAGGAATTCAATGGACTAGTTATAATATGAATAAAATGGTGAAGTGGCCACTAGAGTCACTTGTGAAATAGAGAAGGCACAAGATGAGTGTCTTGAAGAATGAGAAGAAGAAAGAGAGGACAACCCAAAGGGGCATAAGGGATGAGATGTTTCCAAGTGATAAAAAATACAAAGAGATATATAAGAGGGTTTTAATTGAGGATAAAAATAAGAAGATAGAAGTGCTAAGAAGAGTAATTGAAAATTAAGACAAGAAGAGATGGAAAATGTCTATGCAAAGGACATTCAAGGAGACTAAGTGGTCTCTAGTTTTATTTTCTAACATTGCTTTCAACATTGTGTAAGTAGGTATGAAGAAAGAATTAGTGAATACCAAGCATAAGGACTCAAATTTGGTGAAGGATGGGCCAAATACATCACCCATAAAGTGGAAAGAGGATGACAAAGAAATAGAATTTATTGTGGAAGATAGGGTGAATAAATTTGAAGACATTCCACATGTTGAATATGAAGAGAATGAGGAATAATATGATGCATTTCCATGTATATCAGTTAAAACCAAAGATATGGTGCACCAAGAAGACATTAAGGTAACCCATGAAGACATGAATTAAGAGTTAAGCTTGTAGTAGTCATCTTTGGAGGTAAATGAATGTCTAAGTGTTGATTTTGATTGCATATGTGAATAAGAACATACTAATATGCAGATTGGGAGGAATAAGGACAAATTACAGCCCTCAAAAATAGAATAATGGCATGGATATGTTTTTATTAAATATCTCAAACAAATAGGTATTGAGAATAAATGGATGAACCTTAAGCAAGAGGTCAAACAAGAAGAGAGCATAGGTAGAAATCAAGCACAAATATGGAGACAAAGAATAAATGGCAAGGAACACCAAGATGGAATGGTAGATAACCAAACCAAAAATCATGAATGAGATGAAATGAGAAGCAAGTGGCAACCCAAGAAGGTAATGTTATCATCCATAATTTCACCCCAAGTTGAGCATGGTGGTTGTTCGGGTCTCCTTACTCAAACCTTGGTCAAACAATGGGAACAACCCTAAGTTTTGGGTCACTTGTGTTGGGGTTAAACCTATAGATTATGTTAGCTTATTATTTTATGCTCACCTAAGAATAAAACTAATCCTAGTGCTTCACAGGAGAAGGGTTAGAAAGAGATAAGGGCTCCTAATAAAGTTAATAGGTTGATGCACCAACATACAAGTCGATCCTCCCTACTTGACTCAAAGAACACTAATGAAATAAATAAATGACAAGGTTTGGACTTCAACTATCTACTCAAAAATTCATGTGAAGGATCACTAAATGGTCTAGGCTCAGGGAAATGAAAGAGAGGTCTAAAGTAAGACACTAACCAATCATGGTATCCACATGTAGGCTTTGATCAAAAGATGCAAAACACTTAACATGACATGCATGAATAGATGAACTAGTAACTAGGTGAGATCATAATTTGATGAGGGAAAAACTTATACCACATGCATGAATTGGACATATACACATTATACCATAACAATGAAATCAAAAAATAGTTTTCTATTGCTTTAAGAGGTTACAAATTCCATCTTGGCAGAGTCTGGTCTAACCAAGAGAGGGAATCTAGAGAAATACAAAGATAGATCTGACTGGTCAAATGATTAATCTAAGATATCTATTTTGGGCCTGAGAGCCTCTATATATAGTAAAAAAGAGATAAAAAGGGAAGTTGGTAACTAGTTATCCGTCAACTTTTGAGTTGTTATATC
Organism: Torreya grandis; assembly: GCA_037957365.1. Classification (NCBI taxonomy): domain Eukaryota; kingdom Viridiplantae; phylum Streptophyta; class Pinopsida; order Cupressales; family Taxaceae; genus Torreya; species Torreya grandis. The sequence continues at coordinate 713,681 of JARHVA010006393.1, forward strand.
ATGCTTTTGGTCTAATCAAGACAAGCCATTATAAGTGAGATATTTATGATTAGCCTCCAAATCATTCCATTGATTGAGCAAGGTGTGATAGAAGATAAGAGTTAGCCCTAGGTGGTAAGTCTTGATCTGGTTGGAATTGAATGTTCCAACTACTTTCCAAATCCCCAAGTTTTGGACTATTTATCTTCCACCAAATTTCATTGAAAGGATAAAATTTCCATACCTTCTAGAGACACATCATGTCTATTTTGAATGATAGCTTGTTGAGGCATGACATGAAATAATATTTTCACATATGCTCTATTCCTTGGATCCTAAACCAAATTAACTATATGTTATCCCCCAAAATAATCACTCATTTTTGGGACAACATTTGAACTATTTTGGTCCTACAGACCAAAATTATCTCTTCCCTTTCCAAAATTTGTCCTAGGCATTCAAATTCCTCATTTTTCAAACTTCTCAAGAATCTACGAACTTTGTAAACAGGTTCATTTCTACTGGTTCAAAGGCTTCTATAGGCAGGTTTAATCAAAAGAATTAGTTTCCAACACTTAGTCATTTTTGGGATTGGTTCAACGCCTTGGTTCAATCAAAAATGTCCATCAACAAGCATCAGCAGCAGGTTCAATGCATTTGGTTCAACAAGTTCAAAAGCTCTCAACACAAAAATGAAGTTCAATCGACAAAGTTCATCACTTTGGTTCAATCAAATGGTTCAGTGCTTCAGTTCAAGGCTTCATTTGAACTGTTGAACCAAAGCTTGGTTCAATGGTTGGTTCAATGTCTTTTGGTTCAAAGGTGGGTTCAAACAAATGGTTCAATGCTTTGGTTCACTCAGTTGGTTCATCTACTCATTTCAATGCTTTGGTTCATCCACTCAGTTCAATGATTTGGTTCAATGCTTTAGTTCATTCGATTGGTTCATCGGCTTGGTTCAACGGAGTGGTTCAATAGATTGGTTCAACATTTGGTTCAATCAAATGATTCAACGGCTTGGTACAACCAAGTGGTTCACTCAGATGGTTCAAAGGATTGATTTGATGTAAAAGTTCAAAGAGCCTCCCGAAGGACAAGTGCCCTTGTGGAGGGCACTTGGTCAACAAAAACACCCTTCGGAAGGGTCATTTTCAAAGAAGGCTGCAAAGGTAATTCTTTCAAATTTTTGTTTAAAGAATTCAAAAAAGACTAAGGTAGATGAAGGAATTCATTTGGATAAAAAGTATGAAGGAATTCAGGAAAGCAACTATGGGTAGAAAGCCTGAAGAAATTTCCAAAGAAGCAAAGGCAAAGTGATCGAACAATTTCATAGACTTTTTATCTACAGGAAATTTTTGCAAACTTTTTGTCCACGAGAATTTGTCCCTGAACTTTTTGTCTGTGGGAATTTGTCCCAGAATTTTTGTTCACGAGAATTTGTCAATGGAGAAATTTGGGGGAAAATACCCACAGAGAAAGCTCGAGGAAAATGCCCACAGGAATTATCCACAGGAAATGTCCACGAGAGACTGTCGAAACCCGAAGGCCATCCAAAGACTGCCCAAAGGGTAGATACCCTTGTGGGGGGATCTTCCTAACCCAAAGTAGATCTTTTCTTAAGGCCTAAAAGGGTAGGTTCTTTCTGGGAAAGTTCCAAATAGAAAAGCTGAAGAAGGACCAAGGGGTGATGTGCCTGAAGATGTCAAATTCAAGATAGCGAACTAGCCGTTGAAAACGTATTGACAGGTGCATGAACGTCAATTTCAAAGCTCATAAAATAGCCATTGATCCTTGTAATCTATAGACCCAAATGCATTCATATGCTTTAAGGCCAAAACCAGCAGAAAGTGAGGAAGGAACAAAACAACAAATTGAATCCAGGACCTGATTCAATTAACCAGAAAAGGAGGAATGATGAAGAAGGATCAGATTGCCAGGTGGACATTGAAAGTTGCAAACTTTCAATAGCATGACTTGTTTCTCTACATTGAGAAAAACAAATGGGTAGATGCCCCTAATTTCCAACCTGTCTTCCTAATAGTTTTCAATGCAACATGATGTGTTACTGTTCCCAAGTCCTTCTTGAAAAGGCTATATAAGGGACTCTCTTTTATTGTAAATGGATCTATTTTTGACAATCAAAATGAAACTCTGCCTAAATTGAAAGGCATTACTGAGACTTTGAGCTCAGATTGTTGATCATATTTTGTTATTGGAATAAGAAAGCAAGTGATTTTTTAGACTTTGTGTTGTGATATCTTTGTTGTTGAGGAAACTGTTCTTATGTCTTTTTCCTTAATATATCTTCTGTTCCTTTAATTCAAAAAGAAAAATTAGTGACAACAGTCAGGAAGGTGTCCTGAAGAGTTAACTATGGAGAGACTTTGTGCCCCCATAATTGCCTCTAGTGTGTTTTCTTTTCATTTCTATGTAAAGGACTTTGGGACAACTTTGTGCCCTCATTGTCCTTCGTATCTTACTCTTGAGCAATTCAGGTGGAGACTTTGTGCTACATCTTGATTTGCTGGTTACTACGTCCTTGGTTACATTTTACTGTTACTACTAGGAGTACTCTTGTGGCTAGCTGAATAGTACTTCTAAAAGAAGAGGAGTGTTGTCTATCATTTCCCTTGAGTTTTTCCTTTGATCCACACGCATCATCTCTGAAAAAAGAGAGATGGATGGTTTGTCCTATCCTTGAGTATTATTTTCTATTTATATATATATATATATAACATACCTATAGGGAACTCCCCTTGATAAGAGAAGAGATCAGTCCCCTTTTGATGTGGTAAACCTACACATTTGGATGACTAATCTTCCTACTTTGGTTAATCAGACCTATTTTGTTTATCAGTACGCTGATCAAAAAAATATTCAACCAATAGTTTTTGGTGACTCCATGGGGGAATATAACCCATTATTGTTATAACCTATCCATTGTACTCTGTTGTGAAAGAGCGAACTGCTCCAGTGTTTTCCCATTGTTAAAATTTTCCTCCCAGCCTTGCGCAATAGTTTTTGGCGACTCCACTGGGGATATACCCATTATCCATTTATAGCCTTACCATTCACCTCCACACTAATAAGGAAAGAATTCATAGTTTAAAGCCTCAAGCTTTAAACTGAAGCAAGGTCAATTCTTTTCCATATTTGTTTCACAATCTGGCAGATTCAAGGTATACACGAAGCTAAAGGGCTAAAGGTATCTTTGACCCTATATTCGAGTTGGTACAGTAAAGTGATTTTGATCTATTTCCTTTACCATCTCATCTCCAACAAACCAAAAGCTTTCCTCTTAAAGTTAGATCTCTATTGTTAGATGAAGTATCTACTTCTACTGTTGATAAAGCTTTGCCAATAATTACCCCTTTGAGATTTTTTATCCCTCCTTTTCATAATCCTATAATGGCAGTTCAAGGCCCCTGAGGTAATGTTTTTGGTCCTCTCAATCTTATGCCACCTCTACATGAGCTTCCACGTAGTTTAAGGAAGAATTTCCCCAAATTCTATGGTGATGGGAAAGTTCATCTTGATGAACACATTACAGCCTCAGCATAGCTTGTGGAGTAATTAGAGTATAATTTGAAGATGTAGCAATCAGGATATTTGTAGAAACATTACAAGGTGCTGCTATAGATTGGTTTTATCATCTACATGCTTGGTCAATAACTAATTGGAATACCCTTAAAGCTAAGTTTGAAGCCAGATTCAAACCTACAAAAGATGCACATGCACTTCTAGCTCAACTTACACAGATAAATAAAGAGCCTTATGAGCCTATGAGAGACTTCATAGCCAAATTTGACAAACTAAGAAATAGAATTCCTATAATTGCTCGACCTACAACTGAGAATCTCAAATGCTTCTTCATTAATTCTCAGTTACCTGAAGTATATTTTCTTTTGAGACGTGCTGGTCAAATAGATCTTGTTGTAGCTCAACATTTGGCCACTGAGGTAGAAGATGATCTCATCTTTGCAGGGAAGATAAGAAGAGATTTAAATAGAAATAGAGCTTCATCATCTTCTGAATATTCATTTACAAGCACCATAGATCTAATGGTGCAAAAATTGGCAAATGAGTTGCTTGCTCTCAAAAAGTAAATGGCTCAAGGAATGTCTTCTACTCCTTCATAAAGAAAGACATTTTGAAATCAGTCATATCAGGGCAACATAATTGCCTTCCTCCCCCACAAGGGAAACTTACCCTGGAAGCTCCTCCAACCAATTCAGCAATGGGATATCTTGAAGCAGAATCAGAGTTCTCTTTCCAGCCTGAATTGAATCAAGAAAATGATGTTAATCTCCTTGAATAAAATCAAGAAGAATCAACTGGTGACTCCCACATTGGTTTCCTAAACTACCAGGATGAACCTGGAAGCAAAGGAGAAGCTTTTGATGGATCATATGTAGTGTTTACTAGGTCTAAAAACCAATCAATTTAACAAGCTGATAAAGAGAAGAGAGAGGAACAACCTCAACTAGCAATTACAATTGCTAAGTGTGGAGCCACTCTACCTTTTCAGTCAAAGGATCTGGTGATCACCCAAAAGGCAAATACATCAATTTTTCCTTCCCCTTCTACTTCAAATTTACAAACTAGCCCACCTCCCATCCCTCCTAAAATTCAAAAAGTTGAAATACCTTCCTCTGTACTTAGCTCAATTTATCCATTTAACATAATCGATCATGTCAAAAAGACAAAAATACAAATGTTTGATTTCGAATATTTGTAGTCCAATCCTAATCAATTGAATAAGATGGTCCAATATGTTAAGAACCAAACTGTCTCTGTAGGACAAAAAGCTAAAAAGGTAACTCTTGATTCTCCAAAAAACACACCTATTCTGAATAATCTTGTCATTACTCCTCCAGCTGCTCCTAGAAAAATAGAACCTTTCTATGTTTCCCTATTAATTAATGGCCATAAGTTGAGTGACTATATTATAGACTCAAGTGCATCTGAAAATGTCATGCCTGCTAAAGTAGCTAAGTCTCTTGGTCTCACACTGACCAAGACATTTGGGAGATGTTTCTCCATGGAGAACAAGCAAGTACCATTGTTGGGGCAAATCAACGATGCTTAATTTGCATTTAAAGCCTTTCTAAACAAGAGAATCAAGATGACTATCATGGTGGCTGACATTCCAGCATCCTATGGCATTTTTCTTGGATGAAATTTATACAAGGATGTGGGAGGATAACTAAGCATGGATCTATCTGAGGCAAGGATCCCTGTACAAGGTGTAATGAAGAGGCTGCTCCCTAAAAAAGAGGCAAAATATGTGGTCACCCAAACATCAGCCCCTGAAGCTCAAATTCTTTTTGAATCCGTAGGTATGGGTAACTATTTTCTATCTACAAATGAAGTGCATGAAACATCTAATATAATTCTTGAAAGGGTTAACTCAAAAATCAGTTCAACTAAAACAGTAGAACTAGTAGGCTGCAATACAGATGAAGAAGGCTCCTCCATCTCTGATGAAGGAAAGTCTAAAGAAAAATTAGTATCAGATGAGATATGGACTTTGGAATTTGATGGTAGCTATTCCTCTACCGGTTCAGGAGCTAGGATTGTGTTGATATCTCCTCATGGAGATATGTTTCCTTCATCTTACAAATTACAGTTTAGCAACACTAACAATATAGTTGAATATGAATATCTACTACTTGGAATGAAGGCTGTGCAAGAAAAAGGCATCAAGTTTATTCATGCAAAAGGGGATGTTGAATTAGTGGTTTGTCAAGTAAGAAATTTTTACCAAACCAAGAATGAAAGATTGCGCCACTACCGCAACCTAGTTTGGGACCAAATTAAAAGCTTTGATGCTTTCAACATTTCTACCATACCCAGAGAGTCTAATGATAGAGCTAATGCACTTGCTATTTTAGGAACTCTCTTAGTTCCTCATTCAAATTTCAAAGAAGACAGGTATACTATTGAGTTGGTCTATAGACCAAGTGTTCTTGACAATGCTGATTATTGGCTAGTATTCAATGATGATCATCAAATCATTACTTTCTTGGAATGAAAAGACAATTTTGAACAACTACATTTTGAAGGTAGTGAACCTCATAAGTATGAATCAGCCTCTGAATCTAATTCACTTATAGCTAAAAGGAAACAAAAGTCCCAAAGGCCTAGTTTCTCTTGAGAAGTTGTTTGACAAGCATGATAGATTCATCAAACAACAGCAAATAGATTCAAGTTTCTCTTAGGGATTCGATCAAGTGAATCTGACCACTAAATAAAATCCCAAGATGGTTAACATTGGTAAGTGTTGCACCACTGAAAAAATATTCAAGTTCACCTCTTTACTTTGTCAATACATGGATGTCTTAGCATATTCTTATGAAGACCTGAAAACTCTCAGACTTGATGAAATCCACCATGACATTCCTCTTAAGGCTGATTCAATGCCCTATAAGCAAAAATCTAGGCAGTACAATCCAAAAATATCAGGTACTATTCTATCTAAGATACAAAAAATGTTAAATGCTAGAATCATCTTTCCAATCCATCATTCCATATGGATTGCAAACATAGTACCTGTAAGGAAGAAGAATTGAAAAATTCACATTTGTGTAGATTTTAGGAATCTGAATCAAGCATCTTTGAAAGATAATTATCCTTTACTAATCATGGATCAAGTGCTTCAAACAGTGACAGGTTCAGAGATGTTATCAATGTTGTATGGCTTCTCAGGATATAATCAAGTTGAAGTTGGTGAAGCAAACCAACACAAGACTACATTCACCACACCTTGGGGTACATTTGCATATAGAAGAATGCCTTTTGGCTTGATAAATGCTAGTGCTACCTTTCAGAGATCAATGGATCTAGATTTCAAAGATGAGATTGGTAAATTCATAGTGGTATACCTTGATGACTTGACTGTCTTTTCAAAGTGTTGATCTGATCATGTACGCCACTTACAACAAGTGCTGGAGCGCTGCCACCAGAATGGTATTTCCTTGAATCCTAAGAAGTCTATTTTTGGAGTAACAGAGGGGAAACTCTTTGGACACATTATGTTAAAAGAAGGCATAAAGATTGACTCAGACAGAGTCAAGTCTATTCAAGAGCTTAATTTTCCTACAAGCAAACATGTTGTGCATTCTTTCTTCAAAAAGGTGAATTTCTTACAGAGATTCATCCCCAAATTTTCTGAGAAGACTAGACACATTGTGAACATGATGAAAGGGAAGACCATCTTCAGCTGGACTAAAGAAGGCAAGTCAGCATTTCAAGATATCAAAACTGCCATTGCTCACGCCCCTACCTTGGTTTGTCCAAATTACAACAAAGATTTCATCATATACAGCTATGCATCTGAACACACTCTTTCAGCAATTCTTGTTTAACATGATAAGAAAGGTATGGAATCTCCTATCTCTTTCATGAGTTTCCCTCTCAAAACCCATGAGATGAAGTATTCAAATGTAGAGAGGCATGCTTATGCATTGGTGAAAGCAGTCAAACATTTCTGCTTCTATATGATGAGTTCACACACTACTGCCTTAGTTCCTGACACTACAGTCAAGTCTATATTAACTCAACAGGAGTTTGGCATGAAAAAAGGTAATTGGATTACAAAGATCTAAGAGTTTGATCTAGACATCAAACCGACAAAGCTGGTCAGGGGTAAAGGCCTATGCCAATTAATTGTTGACAAGCCAGAAGATACACAACATGAAGAAGCTAAAGTGGAAGATACTCCAACAGTCCTTTTTGTCTCCACTACCAATGAGTGGTATTCAGGTATCACTCATTTCCTTACTTATGGTGAATTTCCTACTCATTTGTCTTACAAAGAAAGGAGGACTATCATGTTGAAAGCTTCCAATTTTGTCCTTTGGGACAACGGATTGTATAAGAGAAGCATAGATGGAGTATTCCTTCACTGTGTAGACAAAGAGCAACAAAGCCAACTTTTGAAATCTTTCCACAATCTAGCCTGTGGAGGAAAATTTTTTGCTCCTATGACCGGTCACAAGATTCTATGAGCCAGGTATTACTGGCCAACTCTTTTTCAAAATGCACATAAGTGGGTTAGAAAATGTGAACTTTGTTAGCAATTTGTTGGAAGACCCAAGTTAGCTGTTATGCCTCTCAAGCCAGTGATCATAGAAGAACCTTTCCAACAATGGGGGATTGATTTTATTGGGACTATAAACCCATCTTTAAGTGTTGGACATGATTATGTCCTTACAGTAACTAACTATTTCACCAAGTGGGTAGAAGCAATCCCAACTAAGCATGTTACTTTAGAAGTTGTATGCAACTTCCTCAAAGAGAATATCATTTCCAAGTTCAGAGTTCTAATCAAAATTATTATTGATAATGCAGCTTGTTTCACCTCTCAAGAGATTACACAATTCTGTTTCCATTATGGAATTATACTCTCTCACTCTTCTAATTATTTTCCATAAGGGAATGGACAAGCTGAATCCAACAATAAGAACCTGGTAATTATCATCAAGAAGCTAGCAGATGACAGTTAAAGGACATGGCACAAAGCATTGGTTGATGCTTTATGGGCAAATAGAATCACACCAAAGAGGGTAATTGGTATGTCTCTTTTTCAACTTCTTTATGGTATCAATGCTGAGATACCAATCACCTTAGAATTCCCAGCCTTGAAATTGGCAAAGGCAATTGAAGATCAGACATATGAAAGCTCTCTTGATAAAAGAATCATGTGCCTGACTGAGCTGGAGGAACAGTGAACCATGGTGGTGGATAGAATTGTTGCTCATCAAATTTTGGTAAAGAAACTCTTTGACTAGAAGGCCAAAAATCATGATGTCTAGATTGGGGATCAAGTCCTACTGTGGGATAAAAGGAGAGAACCAAAGGGGATGCATGGAAAGTTTGACTCCCTTTGGAGAGGCCCATTTATAATTCATCAACACATTGGTGAAAACAACTTTCTACTAAAATATCAAGATGGCACACTCTTTTCTCTACCTCACAATGGGCAGGCATCTGAAACACTTCAACTCTTGAAGTATCAGATCATTGCATCTGTACAAATGTATATTTGTATAGTTTTTAATTATGTTTTGTTTTGTTTGTTTTCTTTTTTGATGCCTTTCATTTTTGGGTAGCATGAATCCATAGCCCAATGGTACACATGAAGACACTGGAGATTCTAGATTTTACTCCCTTCAATTTTTTTTGCAATTGACATAAGTTCCCCAACTGGAGCCAGTTATTGTCCCCCAAAAATATCACTCATTTTCGGGACAACATTTGAAATATTTTGGTCCTACAGACCAAAATTGTCTCTTCCCTTTCTAAAATTTGTCCTGGGCATTCAAATTCCTCATTTTTTAAACTTCTCAAGAATCTATGAAATCTGTAAGCAGGTTCATTTCTATTGGTTCAAAGGCTTCTGCAGGTGGGTTCAATCAAAAGAATCAGTTTCCAACACTTAGTCATTTTTGGGATTGGTTCAGCGCCTTGGTTCAATAAAAAATGTCCATCACCAAGCATCAGTAGAAAGTTAAATGCATTTGGTTCAATAGGTTCAAAATCTCTCAACACAACTATGAAGTTCAATCAGCAAAGTTCATTGCTTTGGTTCAATCAAATGGTTCAGTGCTTCAGTTCAAGGATTCATTTGAACCATTGAACCAAAGCTTGGTTCAATGGTTGGTTCAACATCTTTTGGTTCAAAGGCAGTTTCAAACAAATGGTTCAATGCTTTGGTTCACTCAATTGGTTCATCTGATCAGTTCAACGCTTTGGTTCATCCACTCAGTTCAATGGTCTGGTTCATTGGCTTGAACTATTTTGGTTCAAAGCTTAGTTCATCAACTTGGTTCAATGGAGCAATTCAATGGATTGGTTCAACATTTGGTTCAATCAAACGGTTCAATGGCTTGGTTCAACCAAGCGGTTCACTCAGATGGTTCAAAGGAGTGATTCAATGTAAAAGTTCAAAGAGCCTCCCGAAGGACAAGTGCCCTTGCAGAGGGCACTTGGTCGACAAAAACACTCTTCGGAAGGGTCATTTTCAAAGAAGGTCACAAAGGTAATTCTTTCAAATTTTTGTTTAAAGAATTCAAAAAAGACTAAGGTAGGTGAAGGAATTCCTTCAGATAAAAAGTCCAAAGGAATTTGGGAAAGCAGCTATGGGTAGAAAGCCTGAAGAAATTTCCAAAGAAGCAAAGGCAAAGTGATCAAACAATTCCGTGAACTTTTTGTCTTCGGGAAATTTTTGCAGACTTTTTGTCCATGGGAATTTGTCCCCAGACTTTTTTTCCATGGGAATTTGTCCCTAGAATTTTTGTCCATGGGAATTTGTCTACGAAAAAAGCCCAGGGAAAATGCCCATGGAGAAAGCCCAGGGAAAATGCCTGCGGGAATTGTCCACAGGAAATGTCCGTGAGAGACTTCTGAAGCCTAAAGGCCATCCAAAGACCACCCAAAGGGTAGATACCCTTGCGAGGGGCTCTTCTTGACCCAAAGCAGATCATTTCTTAAGGCCTGAAGGGGCAGGTTCTTTCTGAGAAAGTGCCAAATAGAAAACCTGAAGAAGGACCCAGGGGTGACGCGCTTGAAGATGTCAAATTCAAGACAACAAACTAGTCACTAAAAACATATTGATGGGTGCATGAACGTCAATTTCAAAGCTCATAAAATATCCATTGATCCTTTTAATCTATAGACTTGAATGCATTCATAGGCTTTAAGGCCAAGACCAGTAGAAAGCAAGGAATGAACAAAATAGCAAATTGAATCCAGGACCCAATTCAATTAACCAAAAAAGGAGGAATGATGAAGAAGGATCAGATCGCCAGGTGGACATTGAAAGTTGCAAACTTTCAATAGCATGACTTGTTTCTCTGCATTGAGAAAAACAAATGGGTAGATGCCCCTAATTTCCAACCTGTCTTCCTAATAGTTTTCAACGCAACATGATGTGTTATTATTCCTGAGTCCTTCTTGAAAAGGCTATATAAGGGACTCTCTTTTATTGTAAATGGATCTCTTTTTGACAATCAAAATGAAACTCTACCCAAATTGAAAGGCATTATTGAGACTTTGAGCTCAGATTGTTGATCATATTTTGTTATTGGAACAAGAAAACAAGTGATTTTTTAGACTTTGTGTTGTGATATCTTTGTTGTTGAGGAAACTATTCTTATGTCTTTTTCCTTAATATATCTTTTTTTCCTTTAATTCAACAAGCAAAATTAGTGATAGCAGTCAGGAAGGTGTCCTGAAGAGTCAACTGTGGAGAGACTTTGTGCCCCCATAATTGCCTTAAGTGTGTTTTATTTTCATTTCTGTGTAAAGGAATTTGGGATGACTTTGTGCCCTCATTGTCCTTCGTATCTTAATCTTGAACAATTTAGGTGGAGACTTTGTGCTGCATCTTGATTTACTGGTTACTACATCCTTGGTTACATTTTGTTGTTACTACTAGGAGTACTCTTGTGGCTGGCTAAATAGTACTTCTGAAAGAAGAGGAGTGATGTATGTCATTTCCCTTGAGTTTTTCCTTTGATCTACATGCATCATCTCTAAAAAAAGAGAGATGGATGGTTTGTCCTACCCTTGAGTATTATTTTCTATTTATATATATATATATATATATATATATATATATAGCATACCTATAGGGAACCTCCCCTTGATGAGAGGAGAGATCAGTCCCCTTCTGATATGGTAAACCTACACATTTGGATGACTAATATTCCTACTTTGGCTAATTAGACCTATTTTGTTTATCAGTATACTGATTGACAAAATATTCAACCAACACTATAGAGGAAAACCAATCTAAGGCTATTGGTTTTCCTATAGATATATCACCTTGTCCAACAATCGGTTTTGGCTGAGTCTGTATCGAGCTCTACTTCTTTTACTTCTCAGGTTGGGCTTGAGTTTGGGCTCATCTCACTTGATTACCCCAACTCATAACCTTGCTATGAATATCAACAATCTAACTATTTAACTTTCTCAAATCTCTCGTGGTCTTGATACTTGTTGGCCATGCACTCTTCCTCATGTCTTCATCAAGAATTTTTTGAACCCCATTGGTTAGTTTATAGAGATTAATTTTGACATTCATGTGAACATCATTTGATGTCTACAAGAATGAGTTTGACTTATTTTATACCACCAAACTTAAACTCATATGGATCCTCACCTGGGCATAAAGTTGACACTTGTGTAGACATTTTTTATATTTTATCTAGCTTTGCAAACTTGTATCTTAAAGCACAGAACTTGATGCCAAAATTTTAGGAGATGGTTTTAATGCCACAAGGAGTGAACCCATTTGATCTACTCACCTAGAAGACTTGTTAAGTGAATATATCAATTGCAAAATTTGGCTATTCCACTTGATCTTGCCTCAAAAATGGTCAAGTGTGAAGACTTGGTCATTTTAGTCTATAGAGCTAATTTTGAAGATGCATATCTTCCAGCTTGCATCATTGCATGAGTTGCAACTTGGCATGAATGATCTTAGCATGAGAATGAACCAACCCATATGACTTATTCTCCTTCACTTAATCATATGCATGAGGTTTGACATTATGAAAATGTTATTTTATCTCTGTTTGGGTTCTCTAAAAATTGACTAAGTATAGAAACTTAGTGAATTTTATTTTAGGATCCCACTTTAGATCTTTAGGTCTTCTATTGTGTTTAGGTGGAAAAGCTAAAATATGGTGTATGGCTACCTGTGACTATTGTGAAGAAACCCATGTGACTAATTATCCAATTACTCACATGCATGTTTGAAATCAATCCACTTGATACCATCTCGATGTTGTTCTAGTTATTTGCTTCCTTCTCTGTATCAGATAATAGCAACTGAGCATAAACTAGTATGTGGGATAAATATGGCCAACATGTATAAGGAAAAAAATGGGTGTAAAATATCCTTAAAAGGGTATAAGAGGATCACATTACAGGTGTATCCCAAGGAAGTATTAAGAGTGAGGAAAAGTATAAGCCTATGAAGCAAACAAAAGACATAGTGCAAGCCAACCAAAAGACAGTGCAGGCAAAACAAACTAAAGAGGTGAAGGTACAACTATATAAACAAGAAGATGAATTCATAATAGAAGATAAGTGTTTGCAATATTTTATTTCAAATGTTGTTTATGATGATGGATTTGAAATTGATTCTAATGATGAAGACATTTTGTATATGGAAACCATTGCATTGATGAATGAATATGTATCAAGGCAAGATGAGGATGAAACACCTCAAAGAGTTCTTAAAACACAAGTTATGCCACCAAAGGTGGTTGATATGACTCTCATAAATGATAAATTATAAGGATAAGATAAATAACAAGTTACCCAAGAAGATGAAAAGTAATGTGGACCAAGATTTGATGATGATTGTGAAGATATGGATGCACACAAATTGAAAGAAGAAATAGAGATGTTGGAATATATATTCAATCCATCCAAAGGGATGAAATAAGGTGACTTAAAATATTTAATTTTCAAGGATGAACTCCAAGAAATAAAAAAAATAAGAGCATTAAGGAGAAGCACAATAAGTTATGCAAACAGGAAAGCGAGCAAGCAAACAAATGGAGTATGAGCAATCAAACAAGGTGAGTTATTCAATTTTTCAAGCTAAATCTGAGTTAAAAGTTGATAATAATGGACATGAAAATATAAATATTTATCAAATCATATTTAACTATGTTGAGGATGAAAGAAATAAGAAGTTTTTCTTACACAATGAGCAAGATGATAAAAAAAGGCATCAATTAGTGAAGGAATATAATGGGGAAAAATATAGAGGTTTAAAATCATATAAATCCATTATATCCTAATGAAGAATGTTATATCATGAATAAGGAGCAAACATCACTCAAAAGGAAAGAATTAAGTGAGATTTATGAGAAAGTAAGCCATGAAACAAGCATGAGAAAGAAAAATAAGATTTATATGATTGAATATGAGTATGATGAGGTTAAAAGTGACTTATAATAGGATAAAAATGCATCAAATAAAGAAGTAAAACAATTGGAACACCTCATAGAGGTGGAAGATATATGGATAAGTAGACTATACAAAGCCAAAAATAAGAAGTACAAGAGTTTAAAAAAGAAAAAGGAGCAAAAAAGGGAGAGTAGAAGTCAATCAAGCATGAATCACTCTCAAATAATAAACTATAAGTCAAGAAATAAATTTGGTGACATAATTTTTCTCCCACCTGGGGAGTATGATGCAGGAGCATCAAACTAGAAAACTTTATATTTGTGTTTTTGTCAATAAGAGGTCAAAGTTGGTCAAAGTTTAGTGTCAAAGTGTGTGAGGGAAATTATAAGTTCCATTTGTGTCTTTTCATTCCATTTGGAATCACCAAGGTTTATTCTATAGCTTCTAGGAGTTTTCCCTCCAAAATTAGGAATTTAAAAATTCAAATATTGTAACAAGGTTAAGAGGGCCAAATACATGTATTGAAATGGTTAGGTGAGAAAAGTTGGTTTATGGGTACACTCAAGTCATGATAATGGGCTCTTAATTCATTTCATGTTTATTCCCTAAGCCAAGTCATTTGAATAAATGTAAAATCACCTTTGTACATTGGAGGTTAGTTATGGTGAGGAAGTTGGATGTAACCACCAAGCAACCCAATGTTGAAGTTGGTGGAAAATAAAAATTGAAAGAGTTGAGTGGAATAGGTAGGAGGAGAGAATATGTAGAGAGATATCCAAGAGGAGAGAGGATAACCTGAGAATGGGAAAATGGTACAAGACTCCTCAAGAATGGTGACATAGTCCTATAATGGACCAAACATGTAATGCTTTGATGAATAAATGAATAAAAGAAGGGATGAATTATTTATGTTTTCATTATTTTAAAATAATTTTATTATTATTAAACTTATATTTTATTTTTAAGGCCCTTGATTACATATTATTGATGATATCTAGTAAAGTTGCAGCTTGCCAGTTGGTGGATGGTGACAATCAAGGAGTGGATGTAGGTCACAGTCTTAAAAGGAAGGTATTTGAGTGTTTATTTATAGGTTAGTAATATGAATTTCATTATGACATATATCCATATATATTTTTAAATTTCATATACCTTTATAAGGTTGTGAGCCCCTATACAACTGGATAAATTTAGTGAAAGACCCTTGTTTAAGACTATGTATACACTTATGTCATTGTAAGGGTATGGAAACAAGTATGTTGTTTATTAAGGTAGAAAAGATAAGAACATTGAAAATTATGATATAATTATAAATAAAATTTTTATTAGGAGGTTTATTAATAATTATGAAATATAGTTTTATAAATTCCCATTGCTCAGTCAATCAAAGAATTAAACCCTGTTTCATAAGGAACCTTGTTTTGCATAGTTTGGTCCTAGAGAAAATGCATCCATGTTCAAATACATGAAAGAGGAATTAGATTTATTAATATTTATGTATTAATAAAATTTAATATACCTTAATATTATTTTTGAGGTTTTGGAAGTTATTTGGATATGTAGTTGATCATGTGGAAACCATGTCAAAATAGTGTACCCTATTTCCACTCAGTAATGAGGGAATGATTGTTGAATGTGATTAATAATAAGCGTGTTTAATGTTTTTATGGATTATTACATGATTTAAATTTATATTAATACATTATAAAACTCTTTTTTAAGGATAAATTCCATTTAGTGAGACAGGCTTGGCCTAGCCTTACACAGTCACATAGAACCTATAGAAACTCTATGTTTAGGCTTCATCTGAGAAAATGGGAGTTAATGGATGGGTATAGGATATTTAATAATGTATAATACATTTAAATAGACCTTAAAAATATTTTAAAAACCTTAAAAACTCCCTACAAAACTCTACAACCAATTAATTAGTCTCTCAGGCCTGTGTGAAGGTAAAAAAACCCTAGATTAGGGTTTTGTTAATAAAAGGAGTTTACACCATAAAAATTAGTTTAAATTTTTTAATTATGTTTTGTTTTGTGTCCAATTATTTAATCAAGTATTTTTAGACCTTTACGATCATTATGGTATGGATTTTGAGGGACTGTGTTTCAACTAGGTAGAATTAGGCATAGAAGGGCTAATTGTGAAGAGAAAGGGCTAAGAAAATGGTGAAGATGAGTGAACCAATTCATGAAAATTCATGTGGTGTTAAAACAAGATAAATTGTGATAAAATAAATTCCTATAACTTCATGAAAGGTTATAAAATGGTCAAACCAAGAGAAATGTCAAAAAAAAGGTTACAAGCCTTAAGAAGACATTGTAAGCTAGAGGTATGAAATTGAAGGTAGATTTATGATTAAGGGATTAAAATAGGTAAAGATATATGTGTTAATATAATTTAAGATCATTTAATTATCTATATTTAGTCCCTATTACCTATACTAAGATTTGGTCTTTGAGACCTAAGGAAATTGCCTAGTGGAGAACTAGTGAAGGAGTTGTATGGTAAAGAGAGATCAGGGCTATGGTGAGAGTTTGGAAATGGATGTAAGTGTCATGATAAAGACAAATTTTATCAATGAGTGATTATAATATATAAAATAATAGGTATAAAAATGAAGGAGGCTATTAAGCCCAATAACCTAATTGCCAAGTGAAGATTGGGTCATTGATAAGGACACCAAAACAAGGTATTGAATGAAGTCTTAATTAAGACTAGAGCAAAATTAAATGTTATGGAGACTTTCCCATTTACCTCTGCATCACCTTATCTATAATATGTTAATTAATATAATAATTAATACCAATATATAATCCATCTTGATGATCTTAAGCATTAGCTAATTTTTGAAATCAAAATCATCAAATTCATGATTTGGATAAGGTCTTTAAAATAATTCTAGAATTTAAAAATATACAAAATGCTAAGTTTATCACATCTAAAAAATAACATGATCCCTTTAATGATATGAATCAACCTTTTAGAGGTGTTGAATCTATAATAGGTTTTCAAACCACTACTATCATTGTTACTTTCACATGTATACACCTATGGTTACACATGTGAGTCCCACCCATGGTGTGGGGGGAACACAAGGTCTTTCATGTATTTTAGTGCCTA
Organism: Torreya grandis; assembly: GCA_037957365.1. Classification (NCBI taxonomy): domain Eukaryota; kingdom Viridiplantae; phylum Streptophyta; class Pinopsida; order Cupressales; family Taxaceae; genus Torreya; species Torreya grandis. The sequence continues at coordinate 730,715 of JARHVA010006393.1, forward strand.
TACATACAAAAAAAAAATTAACTCCAATTATCGATACTCATTTGAAATCATCGTTTGTGGCTACTACATAATCCCTCACGTAGACTATTATCTACCTACATGCTAAGGTGTTGTAGTAGATAAAGTTTATTCTAGAGTGATTCATTCAAATAATTCTCAAGAATTGTTTCATAATCCATTGGCCCCATATATTTCAGCTTACCCTTTATTTATTGATTTTGTAGCTCCTAAAATACATTGTACAATGGTAAAGGAAATCAAGAGCAAAATCTAAGAGTATTTCACACAACACGTTTTAACTATGCCTCTAATGACAAATTGTTAACTAAGTTATTTTCATTAATTCTTAATGACTATGCACTATGATGATTCTAAATCCTACCATTCCAAATGATTCATGCATTTAATCCTTTGGCTATTTATTTTTTAATACACTTTTCATTCAATATCACTAAGAAATTGTTTTATGATCAAATTTCAAAGCTTTAGGACCAAAATAACCAATTAGTGGCTATGTGATTTGATACAATACCATGCTTTCTAATATGAAAAATCCCATTGTTTTTCTCAATTTTAGCTTATTTATATTTAAAGGAGTAATAAACTAGTAATAAGGGTTTGGTAGAGGAAATTATTTGTTTGTGTGCACATGATCTAGATGACCTTGAAGAGCTCCTCTTTGTCTTTGAAAGAATGACTTATAGATAAGTAAGCACTCATGTAAAGGGGTTGTTATATGGATAGCAAGGTGGATTGCCTAGCTTGAGTTAGATCCAAGAAACATGAGCTTACTAGGAGGCTATCAATCCAAACTCTTAAAATAGTTAAGTTGGAAGAAATGAAGATAAAGTATTTGCATCAAATGATAGAAATTGTTGAAAGAGAATACAAGAATAAATAAATGCTTGATAAAGGAAATAGACTAATTTAAGTAAATAGTAGGTCAATACTAATGCTAAATAGGTTAGGTTAGGTTCAAAAAATAGGTGATGTCTCTATGAATAGGTAAGAACATCAAAAATATAATTTTACTAAGGGTAGGTAGGTAAAAATAAATTATTTTTATATATTACCATAGTTACCATAGGTGGTTAGGGTGACCATCAGTGATTAAGTTGATTGTCGATGGTTGGGTAACCATTGACAGTTGAAGGTGACCATCGATGGTCAGGGTGACAATTGATGGTTTCTATGGGTTTTAGATGTATTCAAAAAAGGCTCTAGTTCATGTTATAGAAATGGGTTAGTGATGAAGTGATGGATTGTCAGAGCTTTGGTTAAGGTCAGGGGTCAAAAACCAAATAAACAAAGCTTAAAACAAGAAATGTACATAGATGGTTACTTGATAGTTGGAGGTTGATCCTAGAGTAATTTTTATAGAGTAATGATACTTTGCTTGAAGAATAGTTTTTGGTAGAGGTTTAGGTCTCTGTTATATATGTTTACTTTCTAAAGGGAGAACTTGCAAAAAAGTTTGATAGATCTTGATGATTGTTGGTTGCCTGATGGATGAATGCTTGGATTGTAAAATTTTTGGATTGATCTCTTTCACCTTTTGATCCCCTCCTTTTATAGGAAAAGAGAGATGGAGGTAGAAGGTTACATAGGAGGTTTATTTGGTTGTTGTGATGTGTTAGCTTACCATCCATATTAAATTTTGATGTGTTAGCTTACACACAACTCAAGTTATCTTTAGGCCAGATGGGGAAGAGAATAAACCATTGACGATCAGGGTGACCATCAATGGTTAAGCTGACCATCAACGGTAGAGGATTAAAGGTTAAATGGGGTAAAAATGGGTGGTTAGTGAGTTGGGCTTATCTAGTTAGTAAAATTTATTTAAGGTCATGGTTGAAGGTTGGGTAATAGTTTAATCAGGGATGCTTCAAGATCTAGAACCATTGTGTGTGGTTTTCTAGTGTCTATATTTTGCCCCTTTTTATGTAGTTTATGTCAGCAAGTTGTAAAACAAAAATAAATTGTGGGTTGAAGGTTGGTTGCCTTGAATATGGGAGGAGGTGTTTCCCCTCTAATTAGGAGTTGATGAGATAAAATAGAATCAAGTGTGAGTTTGATGAGTTGTTTATGGTGAGTCACAAGGTTGGTGACAATGGTGGTTGGGAATCTAAAGCACAAACATACACATAAAATGTGACTAAGTGAAACAACCAAGATCATGAAAAGACTAAGTTACCATAGTTGGTAAAAATAAGGTTAGTTTTAGAAGGACTAGTGATAAGGAAATCGAGCCACAACATTAGGCATAGTTGGTCAAGTTATTCCTATCAAGTCTCCTAGATAGGGTTAGTATTCTCATAGGTGTCTGAGGTAGGAATGATTCTAGGAAAAACACAAATAGTATGGTGTGTACTAGGTGCTGAAAATTCAAATGTTTAACATGGCAAGGTTGGGTAGTGTGGTCAAAAGGACCAAGGCAAGGTCATCATAAAATATATGATAGTTTAGGCCAAAATGGCCAACGTCAAGGTGGACATGGGTGTATGGTTAGAGAGGGTGTTCTCCAATGGTTCATGGTTATTTTTCATATAATAGGTTCTCTTTAAAGGTTGGTTTTGGTTTGGTGGAGAAAGGTAATCTCCAAAAAGGTGTCACTAAGGTGTTGGTGTCAAAAATTTTGAAAATTGGATTTCCTGACCATCCACGATTAGGGGTCCCAAACTCGACTATTGATGGTCACCCTAACCATTGACAGTCAAGGGGAATCCTTAAAATTCTAGAGGTTAAAAGTGAAATATAGAAATCATTTTCACTATTTACTTTTTGGCTCTCTAACTCCAGTGTGTATCAGCATTCTTGGCATTTTATGTGAGTGTGCTGATAAGGTGGGGTCGATTGTTGATTGGAGTTTGTGTTGAGCTAACATGGGACTAAATATGTAGGTTAGATGGGGACATAGCTGAGTGGTGGGAACTAGGATTCCTCCTTGATGATAGTTGATGAATGAGGTAGGTGATACCTTAAATTGATAGGATAGGTTGATTTGGTCATTTTTTGGTTGAATTTTGTTAGTTTGTTATTGGTTTGGGTGAAGGATTTGGGGTTTTGACCTATTTTTAAGTTAGGTTGTTTATTTGTTGATTTTATAGGTAAAAATCAAAATTGGGGAGGTATGTAGGTTAGGGATAGGGTATAGAACAAAATAAGGGTGATTAGGTATTGGAAAGGGGTGGTTTGGGTAGGTGTTTTTAGGTAGATAGGGTTGGGATTTATGTTACATTGTTAGGCCTATGATCATATCTAGGTTTTAAGACTGATGGGGTTGCCATAGGAGGGATATGCCTAGATGGACTTTAGGGTGGGATTCATGTAGTGGATGAGTGATTACATGCTTATAGGAGTGGGAGGAGTCATGAGGGATATTGATTAGTATTGAGGGGTATTAGATGCCTTAGTGGTCGAAGATGTAGTTTGGAGGCCATATGTTAGTTTTATGAGGTGGGCCCACTATACTCAATATATTTTATCGATGTAGAGCTATAGGTGGATTTTTGGGAGGAGAGAGGGTGAGATTGAGCTCATTATTTTTGATAGGGTTCATAGGTATTTCACATTGGTACAAAGAATTTTGGGTCCATTCCCAAGGTACAGGTGGGAGGATGCTAAGTTTTTGCTTTCAATGCCATAGTGAATAGAGGTGGTTCTTGATCATGAGGAGATACTTGTTACAGTAGATATTGATGATGCTAATTTTGTCAATCGATATACAACATGGTATCAGACCATCTATGTATTTGTAGATTTTGGATGGGATGATGGGGGTAGGTATCCCATGGATGTGGATCTAATTGGTGGGGATTCATAGGTATAGGTATAAGGAGGTGGCCCTGATGGACAAGTAAGAACAGCACTAGCCACTATGTAGGCATAGATCATAGCTTTATAGGAACAAGTGGCCACATTACAGGGCCAAGTTGCCATATTACAAGGTTAAGTGATGATTATGATAGGTGAGAGGTACCAAGCTAGGACTTCACTAGGATTGGTGACCTAGAAGAGGGATACTTTGAGACAAAAAGGAGGAGCAGTTATAGCACTAGTGGGACCACTAGGTAGTATCCTTATGACTCATCCAAAATTGAGGAGTTACACTATTATGAGGCCATATTTCTAACATAATATCCAAAGGAGCCCTAATGGGGTGAGTACAAAGCCAATTTGGTAGGTGGTGCAAGTGTAGTGACTCTAGGTCAGTGGGTGGATAGGCAGGCACCTCAAGGGGGTAGGCACCAGGTGGCAACAATACCCTAGGGGCATGATATGATATTTATAGATAGTGGGTATATGATTTTGATACTGACCTATGAGCTGATGTAGTATGATGTATATGTTTTGAGAGAGAGATGCACATTATTACATAAACTATTTTATGTTGATGAGACATGATATATATGATGTGATGATGATATATTGATGTTGTTTTATGGTTCATGGTTCATGGTGTTGGTGCTTAAAGTTATCATGATTTATGATTATGAGATATAGACTCATTAGTTTAGGCATGTGATGATCATGAATGATGTTTATGATGAATGGTTATACATGATTATGATGATATGATGTTTTGTTCATGATGATGATGTTTTGGTTATGGTTATGATGTTTATGGTATTGTTATGGTGATTTTCTATACATGGTTATGATGTTATGTGGATGTGATGTGATTTATTTTGTTTATTATGATAGTGATGATGTTTTTATTATGGTTATGATCATGGATGTGATGTTATCAGTATGCTTATTTTGTTGATTTATGATAGTTATGATGTTTTGGTTATGGTTATGATCATGGATGTTATGTTATGATTTAAGAGTCATGGTTATTGTTCTATACATGGTGATGATGTTATGATGATGTGATGTTTATAGTTTATAGTTATTTTGTTGATGATAGCACATAAAGTAAGTTTAAATAACAAAACTAGATGTGTGAAAAGAAATGAAGATCATGAGACATACGTCTAAGTGAATACATGAACCAATTATGAGAGGATACAAAAGAGGCATGATGCTTCTTCATTGGTAAGGACTAAACAAAACTAAAGTTAGATTGGCTTAATGAACACAAGCCCTTCGAATGCTTTGCATTATCATGCATTGGTTGATAAAAAGGTGTCTTGATCACATTGTGTCAAGTAAGCTCAAAGTCCCTTGATTTATAGATGGTATAAAGGGGAGATAGGTGATAGGTGATGTGAAGGGTAATGTAACCTCTTGTGGGTTAGTTTTCCCCTTCTATAGATGACCTAAGAGCCTTAATAGACAAGTCCATGTTTTAATACAAGGTGTATATTGATCAATGTGAGAAGTTTACTCATGTTATGTATAAAAGCTGATTATAGATTTCTTGGGATAGCTTGGTCTTAATTTTGATATAGGGTCCTTTATTTCTTTATTTTAATAGGTTTGTGAAGTAGATCGATGTGGGAAGCTTTAAATGATTTATTTTGACAAAATTTGACTTAGTCATCCTTCAAGGGAGTGATCTAAGTTTAGATTTGTTTATTTTGGTAGTTTTCCTTCAAGGGAATAGTCTATCTTTTTAAGCAATTTAGATTTAGGGAAGTTGTCTTTCAAGGGAGTATCCTACATGATAGATATATTTGACCCAAGTGATATTTTGGTATCTTAAATTGTTTTGATGCTAGGTTAGATATGGACAAGTCTATATAGGCTTATAGGTTTACCTTTATTAGGGAAAAACTTAGATCACAAAAGGTTAATGATGAGTGAAAGGGGTGGTTTTGAGAGACAATGATCATGGGATTCCATCTGATTATAGATGAAAATTATCCATGAGAACCATGTCATGGGTAGATCCATGGTACCCATATTTAGGATTAGGAAATGATTGTGATGGTTAATCACATGGCTATATGTTATAATCAATTTCCTCAAGGGGATAGGATGAGGGTATGAGGAAGGTAAAAATATCATAAATCAAGGGATGAGCCTAACTTAGAAAAAAGGTGAGTCTGGTCCCTTTTAACAAAAAAAGGATGTAGATGTTAAGCATTGAGAGGCTCAAGTTCTAGTTTACCTTCAAAAAAGGACAACTAATAAACTCTTGATCCATACTTGTGGGTTATGATGTAGGGTCCAAGCCAAGTGAAAGCAAACTTGCCTCATTTGCTTTTCTCTATATTATTTACATGTTGATTTTCCTTCAAAATGAGGTCTTTGATGTTGAATTCTTGTGCTTTTAAGTATTTTTTATAAGCATTCTTGATTCATTCTTGATAGACATGAAGGTGATTAAGTGCAGCTAGGTAGAGTTCATCAAGTAGCTCAAGTCACATTAGACACTCTTGATGATAGTCACTCCTAAAAATGAGTTCTTGCAAGGATATATGAAGAGAGGGAATCTAAACTTCAATAGGTAAGACCACCTCTACTCCAAAGACCAAAGAGAAAAGGGTAACACCCATAGAGGTTTGAATGATAGTTGATAGGCCCATAAAGTGAAAGGGATGTGCAAGTGCCAACCCCAACCAGAAGTATCGACCACTTTGGTTAACATCTTATTGAGGGTTTTGTTAGAGGCTTCCACGTATTCATTTTCTTATGGATAATAAGGTGAGGAAAATATTAACTTAATTCCAAATGCATCGCAAAGACCTTGGACTTGTTTGTTTTTGAAAGATTTTCCATTATTGATGATGATCTTATGGGGAACAACAAAATGATAGATGATATGATGATTGATGAAGTCAACAATCTTGTCTGCTTTGGTCAAGATGAGAGAAATAGCCTCCACCCACTTGGTTAAATAATCAATGGTAGTGATGATGGAGTGGTTCCATTATGAAGAATGAAGATTGATTTCCCCAATGAGATCTAATTCCCATTGTGACAAGGTCTAAAAGTCCTTGGATACTTGAAGTCCATGGTCCAACACATGATGTAAATTGGCATGTTGTTGACATTTAACACACTTATTTGCATATTCACAATAGTCTTGGTTGAGGGTGGGTCAATAGCAGCCAAGGAAAAAGATACATTTAGCAATAGCTAGACCACTAATGTGTCCCCCATACATTCCATCATTTATTTATTTGATAGCATGGGAAGCTTCATGGTTACATAGGTAATGGAGAAATAGGTCATCAAACCATGTTTTTAAAGTATTTCCCCTAGTATCGTATGACAAGAAGTACTCTAAACAAAGGCTCTTCAAGAATTCCTAGAGAGGTTGGGAGGAATGATGACAAGGTTGAGGTAGTCAAAGTTTTGCTCATACCAAATATCTGATGGAGATTCCTCCACATTAAATATGGTAGGGAAGTTGATTGGATATGAGTGAGGGTGATAAAATGATTAATGGTGACAGATATCTTGGAATTGGAAGGTTGAGATGGGATCTAAGAAGTAAAGGAAGCCATCGTATCTATGAAATTATTAGTAGATCATGGAATATATTAGATAAGGTAATGATAAAATGATGCTAAGAGTACATCTACTATTTATTTGTACTCTATAAGTGTTCAACTTATATAGTAGATAACTTGCTTTTTATTTTATTCATCATAGTATACAAGCATTTCCCCTAAGGAATCATTAGTGGTTGATATATAAAGATAGAAAAGTTGGTCCTCTTTAAGAGGGTTAAGAATGGGTAGAGAAAGGAGGTACTCTTTGAGTGAATCAAAGGCTTTTTGGCATTCCTTAGTCCACTAAAAAGATATATCTTTTTTGAGAAGATGGTGAAATGGTTGACAACTATCTGATAACTGAGAGATAAAGTGATGGATGGATTGGAGCTTCCCCTACAGGATACAAAGTTTATTAAGGTGGGTTAGAGGTGGTATTTCAAGGATCTCTCTAACTTTTATAGGGTCTACTTTTATTCCTTGAAGAGAGATGATAAAGCCAATAATTTTTCTAGATAAGACCCCAAAAACACATTTCTTAGGTTTGAGTTGGACATGGAAATGGATTAGGTGTTCAAAGATAATTTTGAGAACTTTAACATGATCCTTGAAATATCTAGATTTCCCTAGGAGATCATCTACATATTCTTGTACAATTTTATGGATGAGATCATGGAACATGTAGGTCATCACACATTGGTAGGATGCTCTAGCATTCTTTAGACCAAATGACATGACCCTATAGCAGAAAGTTCCCCATGGGGTGATGAAAGAAGTCTTATGATGATTCTTAGGGGAAATCAAGATCTAAATATACCTTGAGAAACCATCTATGAGGGATAACATCTCATGTCTAGTTGTAAGATCAACAAGTTTGTTGATGCAAGGCAAAGGGAAGTCACCCTTTGGATAAGCAAGAATGAGGTTATGAAAGCCAATACAGAGGTGAAGTCCCCCTATGGGATTGGTAATGGGAAGGATGTTAGAAACCCACTGGGGATAGTCAATGGGTTAGATGAAGTTGATGGATAAGAGGAACTGAAGCTCTTCTTTGACTAGAAGGGTGACATGAGGGTGCATCCTGTGAAGATTTTGCCTAACTTGCTTAGCATCAAGATAGATGATGATGTTTTGACAAGCAATGGAAGGTTTTATCCTGGGTATATCCTAATAGGACCAAGAAAATGCTATTTTGTGGTCATGAAGGAAGGAAGGGTAATCTTATTTCTCTAAATAATCTAAGGATTGACCAATATTCATAATGTGGGGGTTATCCTAAGTACCCAAGTCGACATTGATAGTGAATTTGTTCAACATGGTTTTATTTTCAAGAGGAAGGGATTTGTGGATAGAAGAATCCCCCACACCAAGATAGGTGATAATGGAATCATCATATTAATTTTGGATGGTGTGGATGGTAGGATAATCATTTTATACCATTTTAAGATGAATTAGAAGAAATGTTTTAGTTTGTCCATCATTTTGATAGGTTAGGGGACCTAAACTAATGGTATTGACTAAAAAAAAGTTAAGAGGGATGATTTTTAAATCCTTAGAATTTGAAGGAGATGGGTTTGGTGAGGATGGGATGTTTTCCTCAATGGTGGTGATGGGTTTGGGTGAATTGGTGGGTTCTTTTGGTGGTATGAACCTAAGGCCAACTAGATCATGAAGTTTCTAGGTTTTGATCAAAGGTAACTCATGAGGTCCATGTTCATAATGGCCAAGGATGAATCCCTTATAGGCACACCTATCGAAGTCTAATTTAGAAAATTTTGGTTTGTCCAAATAAGAGAAATTAAAATTAAATGGTCAAATAAAAGAGGTGGAGGAGGGAGTTAAAAGTGGATGATCAAATTCCCCATAGATGAAATTGGTTTGGTGGTTGGGGAGCCCAAAAGGAATGATGGTTTTGATATTGGGATCATAATTAGGATGATGGTCAAGGTTCCCATACTCTTGAGGAGTAGGTAAGGAATCCAAGGCCAAAATGTGATACTCTCCTAGTGAGAGATGTTAAAACATAGGTTTCAAGGGTCCTCTATGGGGATCTAAAAAGAAAGAATAAATTATCTAGTTAGAGCTTCATCGATGGTAGGGTTGGAGTTATTATTGGTTGGTGGTGATATGGATAAGCGAGGAAGAGGAACATCATAGGGTAAATATATCATGTTACAAGATAAAAAATGACTAGGGTCAGTTGGTATACTGATGACTTGACCCTCATATTCAAAATTGACACATGGATGCAAGGTGGATAGGACACAACTCATGGTATGGATCCAAGGGCATCCAAGTAAGACATTATATTGGAACTTGACTTCTATGATGTATAAGATATTTGGAAGTGTGTGAGGTCCCAAGTAAATGTAGAGGATGACTATCCCCAAGGCTATGGCCGTAATATCATTAAAGGAATGGAGGACCATTGAGTTTTTTAACATGATATTCTTTGGTAGCTAGAGTTGGTCATAAGCATGGGAGGAGATAATATTAATATTATCTCCTCCATAAATAATCACCCTTATTATGTATGTTTGATTGATGTATTTATTGATGAAGAGAGGTGGTCAAGATCTTCAAGATGAGCAAAAGGTATTTTTGAATCCTTAAATGTGATAAGGGTGGAAAGTTGAAGAGCTCTAATAAAGGCTGAAAGAGGTTAAGGTTATTTGTGTTGGACCTTTATAGATTGTAGAGCATCTATTAGTGCTTGGTGGTGATGAGGTGAGGTGTTTATTAGTTCATATAGACTCATCTTCATTGGTGTTTGGTGAAGCTATTTTAGAACTACTCATTGGATAGATTCAAAAGGGTTGGAGGTAGGAGCACCCAAAATGGATATTTTGAGTTTGGGTGAAGGTGAAGGTGTTTGAGTTCAATTGAAAGGTTGAGGGGTGAAAGGATATGTACATAGAATGTAAAATTTGGATTTTCCATTATCCTTTTATTGGTCTTGAGATTAGGTAACCATATGGATAATATGGATGAGGGAAAGTGTTGGGCTAGAAGGTTACTCTGGTTCCTCCTCACTCTTAGGTGAGAGTGTGGGAGTGGGTAAGGGTTGGATAGGTTAATTTGGTGGTTGGGTTGGTAATGGGCTCAATAGAGGTTCATTTGAAAATAAATCATCCTCATCCCATAATATATGGATAAGTGCTTGAAGAGCTTTACATTTCTCTTTGTCATGTCCAGGTGTCCTATGGTATGAGCAGATTAAACTATCATTGAAACAAGATGGTTAGGTTTCAAAGGTTCAAAGTGTCTAATAGGTGGTAGGTTTAGGGAAAAGATTTGTAATAACCTTTGTAAAATGGTCAAATAAGATTCAAGCAAAGGTGTTAGGGGTGACATGATTTTGGTTTTTGGTGTGGGAACCTTCTTAGAAGTAGGCTTCACCACAGGGGTTATGGGTGGTAGAAGGGATTTGGTAGAAGGGTTTGATTGGGGTTGTTTGGTGTTGGATCATTTCAAGGTGGAGGATTTAAAGGTGAAATATTTGGAGGTGGATGATTTAGATGATGAAGGTTTAGAGATAGGTGGGAAAGTGGAGGTAGATAGTTTGGATAAAAATGATGGGGAGGTTTATGATTTAGAGGGGGTAGGTAAAGGTAGAATAAAAGGAGGAAGTTTAATTTGGGTAGTTTTAAGAGGGTTCAAATTCTAGATAGAAGGATGAGCTATCAAGATGGAAGAAAGATGGGGTCCCAAGCTAGAAGGTAAGAAGGAAGGAGCTAATATGGTTATATTTTTAGGTACGAGTTTGGGTGGCTCCACCTTCTTGGTTGGTTTAGTTAAGGTTTTATTTGATATACTAGATGGGTTTAAATCCAACTTAAAAAATGGGTGGATAAGACCAGGATTAGGAAGTTTCCCTAGGTTTTTGATAGGTTTGGTTAAAGAGGTGTATGGTGATTTGATGATTTGGGATGGAGATGCTTTGGAGGGTTATTCAATGGTTTTAGAGGGAGAGGTGTTTGATGAAAGGCTTGAGATGATGATAGGTTTAATGGTGGATAAAAGTGAGGTTGAAGGTTCATGTTTATTTTCAAAGGGGAGCCCAATATGGTGACAAAAAGGGTCTCTATCCAAATTGGGTTGAGAAGAAAATTATAGGCTTTAGACTAGTCTAGAGAAGGGTTTATAAATTTGTTTGGTTCCTTGGGAATTGGTTTAAAATATTAGGCCCATAGGTTGAGGTAAGGAGATGGTTCCTTCATCCTTGTCCTCAATGGAAGAGTTAAAAATTTGGGAAGATGTTTCCTCTATAGAAGGAGTAAATAAAGTGATCTCTTCTTTTGGAATTTATCTCCAAAGAGAGTGGGTGATTCCATGGTGGGGGAGGGAGGTGTGATGACAATGGGTTGCCTCCTTTGGTATTTATATCAAAGGAGAGGTGGGTAAGTCTGTTATCTCATCAATTGAAGGAAAGGAGGTGGTTGCTTCCTTTGTTTAGGTATTCCAAGGAATGGAGGGTGATTTTAACATTTCAATAGGTGGAGTGGAGGAAGAGGTGGTTGAGGCAGTGGTTTCCTCAATGATAAGTTCACTGATAATAACATTGACCATATGGATCTCACAAGCATGAAATGATTCTGGTGTGTTATCATCATGTTTGGTATAAGGGGCATGATTGGGAAAAGCTTGGCAAAAAATGTCGAGTGACTGATTTGGGGGTGCATTGGGATTATCTAATGTAAGTTCTCCTTTATCAATCAAGTTTTGGACAATGGTCTTAAAGGTGTTACACCTACTAATGTCATGTCCAATGACACAGTGGAAAGCACATAGATCATTCTCATTATACTAATTGGGCATAGGATGAGAAGCATTAAATTGTAAAGGAGGTTTTATAGGGGAAGTTGTATGATGTTGGATTTGAAAAACTTGTCCAAAATTGAAGCATATTACTCCCTAAATAGAGTGTATTGTTTTGGGGTGGCCCAGTTTTGATTTTGAGCTTGTTGATTGGAGGATTTAGAAGAGTTGGTTTGGTTGGGTTGGTTGATAACTAGAGGTGAGGTTGTTTTAAGGCCAACTGTGTTTGTAGCTACCTTTGGTTTGGTGTTGGGGTAGTTATATTGGTTGGTGGTTTTGGATGGGGAAGGGTGTTTAGAATTGAATCTAAAGTTTTTTTCTTAGTTTCAACTTCCCCTCATTGATGGTTTTGATTTCTAGTTTGTGTGCCATGGTGAAAACCTCATCAAAGATTCTAAAATTTTGAACCTATAGAGTGGGGGTGATATGTTTGGCACAAGATTGAGAGAAAATTTCAATTAACTTAGGTTGGGGAAAAAATAAAGAGATTTGGTTGATAAGCCCTCTCCATATTGATATAAAAATGGTAGTTGATTCATCATCAAATTACCTGAAGGAGTAGAGGTTAGTGATGGAGACCTTTTTATATATGTTGATTAAGAAGTGGTATAAAAAGGTTTGGGTGAGTCGGGAAAAGGAAAAGATGGAGTGCTTAGTGAGATAACTATACCAATCCAATGTTGGTCCAGACAAAGACATAGAAAAGGTGTGAAGGAAAAGAGCATCATCATAGGAAATCAAGTAACCAGAATGCCAAAACATTCTTAAGTGTTATTGGGGGTCCTCTTTACTTTGGAATTTAGAAAATTTGGGTAGTTCCCATTGATGAGGGTAAGGTTGGATAGGGATGGATGAGTGAATAGGTCCATTACATATTTGGTCATAAGACAAGAGGTTGTGAGCCCTAGAGATAGATGACTCTAGGTTAGTCATTTTGTCCATCAACATTTTGACCAAATCTATTTGGGGTTGGGGAGATCCATATTTGTATGGTAAGTTTTGTTAGGGTTGGTTGGATGCAATGTATAGATAACTTATATAAGGTTGAGAGGATGCCACATGTTTCTATGTGGTCATTGAGGGTTAGTATGATGTCACATAAGGGTTAATGGGCATAATAGGTTGGGTGGAAGATGGGGCTATGTATCCTTGTGGATTAGGAACATAGCATGGGTAAGGTGTCATAGGTATTGGTTGAGTTTATCTCGGTTGTTTTGGAGCTATAATCGAATTGATAGATTGGGGAATTGATATGGATTGGGTTGGAAGTATGGATGGGTTAATTAGTTGGGGGTGAGTGGTGACTCTAGTAATGATAGGTGGAAAGGTAAAAGGTATAGAAATCACCACACTTTGAAGTGGGGTGGAAATTTATAGGTTGGAAGTGATGAGGGGAATAATGGAAATATGGGTATAAAATATCCCCACAGTGGGTGGAGTATGGGTAAAAGGAGCTGGGGTTGTCCCTATGTGGGAGGTGTTATTGGTTGGTATAGAGGGTGTTTGGTTATTAGTTGGGTTGTTTGATTGAGTTTGGGTGGAGGTATTAGGTGTATTATTGGTGGAGTAAGATTCTTGAGTGGTCATAGGTTGGGTAGAGGTAGTGAAAACCATAATATGGGGAGGCATCCCATAAGGTGGATCACTAGGTGAAACTGAAGGAAGGGTGCAGTTAGATAAGGTGTTGAGATAATGTTGGAGGGCCATGGGTTTATTATCAAGGAAGGCATGAAATCTACATCACCTTGGGAAACTATCCATGGCATGGTAGGGGGTAGAATGATAGGGAGAGCCCTCAACATCTGAGGTATACTCCATGGAGAAAGAAGAAGAGGAAGGTGGCTCCTGGTTGGTTTGATTTCTCAACTGTTATCTAGTAAAAACCATATGAGAAATAAGAAGGAATAAAGGAAATCTCGCAACTCAAACATAAAGCAAACAAAATAAAGATATCTTAAGGTATCAAAACATACACTAGAGTACATTTAAAATCCTGGGATATCTTTTATCTCAGTTTTGGCTTATGCCTTAGTTGGAAAGTATGAAGAACTTTGGTTTGTAGAATAGGTACTAGAAAAGAAGTCTATGGTTGGTTTCAGGTGTTCAAGGCTCTCAAAAATATCTATATTAAAAATCAATATGTGTCTTAGTATTGGGACCTACCCCCTCACTTCACACACCATAGCAATAAGGGTATCATATGGTTAGCTAGTATATACTAATTTATAGAGTTTAGACTCAAACAAAGAGCTGAGTTTTGGTTTTCTTCATAGAAATGACCTATAATTAAGATAGCCAAAAGGTGAAGGTGATATTCAAGGAGATGAAACCCTAGTCAAGCCTTATGTTAAATGTTTTGATGTTTAATTGATTTAAGTGGTTTGGTATAGTGTGTGATGAATAAATGAAGCTATGATTGATTACTTTACTTTTAATTTAACTAAATGAGCTAAACATGCAAGTAATCAATGTATGCAAAGTTTATTTTATACCCAAAATAAATTTTGATTTCTTTATATGAACATATAATAAGGAAGAAAAGGGAACCTAGATGCTACTATGTCCCATTGGGCATGCCAGAATGTTTCTCTCAATTTTAATTTATTTTTATTTAAAGGATTAAAAAAATAGTAATAAGGTTGTGGTAGAATAACCTATTTGTTTGTACACATGTTATTTAGATGATCATGAAGAGCTCCTCTTTGTCTTAGGAAGAGAAACCTATAGATAAGAAAACACTCATACAAAGGGGTTGTTAGATGGATAGTAAGGTGGATTTCCTAGTGTGAGCTAGATCCAAGAAGCATGAGCTTACTAGGAGGTTTTCAATCCACACTCTTAAGATAGTTAAGTTGGAAGAAATGAAGATAAATTACTTACATCAAGTGAAAAAAAATACTGAAAGAGAATACAAGAAGAAATAAATTCTTGATAAAGGAAATAGACTAATTTAATAAAATAGTGAGTCAATACTAATGCTAAATAGGTGAGGTTGGGTTTAAAAAATAGGTGAGGTTGGGTTTAGAAAATAGGTGAGGTCTCTATGAATGGGCAAGAGCACAAAAAGTGGAATTTGTCTAAGGGTAGGTAGGTATAAATAACTTGCTATTATTTCTTACCATAGTGACCATTAGTAGTCAGGGTAACTGTCAGTGGTTAAGTTGACCATCGATGGTTGGGTAACCATCAATAGCTGAAGGTGATCATTGATGATTAGGGTGACTATCAATAGTTCTTATGGGTTTTGGATGTGTTCAAAAAAGGGTATGGTTTAGGTTGCAAAAAGGGGTCATTGATCAAGTGATGGATTGTCAGAGGTTTAGCTAAGTTCAGGTGTCAGAAACCAAATAAACAAATCTTAAAATAAGAAATGTACTTAGCTAGTTACTTGATAGTTGGAGGTTGATCCTAGAGTAATTTTGGCAAAGTAATGGTACTTTTCTTGAAGAATAATTTTGGTAGAGGCTCAATTTTCTATCGTAGATGCTGACTTACTGAAGGAAGAACCTATAAAGAAGTTTGATAGCTCCTAATGACTATTGGATTCCTAATAGATGAAAGCTTGGATTGTTAAATTCTTGGATTGATCCCTTTCACCTCCTACTCCCCTCCTATTATAAGAAAAAGAGAGATAGAGGTATAAGGTTCCATAGGAGGTTTGGTTGGTTTTTGTGATGCATTAGCTTGCTGTCTATATGAAATTTTGATGTGTTAGCTTGCACACAACTCAATTTATATTTGGGCAAGATGGGGAAGAGACCTGACCATTGATGGTTAGGGTGACCATTAGTAGTTAAGCTGATCATTTATGATTGAGGTTTGAAGGTTAAGTGGGGTAAAAAGGGGTGGTTAGTGAGTTGCATTTAACTAGTTATCAAAACTGAATTAGGGTCATGGTTGGAGGGTTGGAAATGATCTAATCAGGGGTGATTCAACATCTAGAACCATAATGTGTGGTTTTCTAGTGTCTACACCCATAAAAAAATGAGTTACAAGATATAATAAATAAAATTTTGCTTACACTTCTCCATGAGACTATTATTTTCAAAATATTCCAATCATTTGATGATTTATGCCACACATTTAAGAATCAAGAAGTTAAGATCATATCTATAAATAATCTAAAATATGTGGTTAATTATACAATTAATTTTATTAAATATTTTAAAAATTAAACTAATAATAGGTAAAAATGAATGATACTAAAACTTATACAAAGATAACTCTTAATTAGAGTTAAAACCTACTAATCATCTTGTCCTCTATATGGTCTAGGAATTTGACTCAAGAGAGGATGGTTAGTATGGTGTTAGTTTTAAAATGAAAACAAAATGAAATAAACACACTAATAGCATAACATCTCTAGGCCTAGACACTAGGGAGAGCTTGGTTACAAAAATAAATGACAAACACAACTAAAAATTAAGGAATGAAAACACAATAATTCCTTCACCTTCCTTGGATGCTCTGAATTCCTTTATAGTGATGGCTTGCTCAACGTGTGCTCATGAAGTCCTTGGCAATGGAAGCTTGGCTACCTCCATCTCTCCTTAGCACCTTGTGGCTTTGGCTTGGCTTGGCTTGAAATCAATTTGGAATTATATCTTTACATTATCAAGTCCTTTTAAGATATTTGAGCATCATAACTTTTCACCATAATAGCTTAAAAATGATGTTGTGAGGCCTCTTATTTATAGATTTTTGGATTTGATCAGAATCAACCTCAAGCATCCATCTCAAGATTGAGATGTGTGGTTGAGGATTAATTAAATATTTAGAATTAAGTTTGTAATTATCCTCATCATGACATTGGAAGAAGGGGAAATTAAGAGGCATGAAGGGCATCATGGAAGGCATTGATGAGGCATGGAGGGCATGAATCCTGATATTTGTGGCATTTATGGCCTAGGGATGTCTTCCCAAGAAATGAGGTCACTTGATGATGCAAATATTACATATTCATTTCCAAAAATAAGCATTCAACAAGTTTCCATGGAATTCTTGATTGGGCCTTGATTTGGGTTAATTATCTCTTAAACATGATTAAGCACTTTATGCACAAATTACTCAAATTGATCATAATGCCTTGTTATTGGTCCTAAATTTAACTAGATTGGAATTGGAAGTGATTGTCAGATGTGTTGGATGTGTATTCCCATTTAGGATGTTACCAAAAACAAATAACAAAGGCATGAGACTTATGCAAAATATTTAATAGGAAAGAGCAGTCCAGAGCACGTGGGTGCAAAATTAGCATTTTGACTCGAAATGAACTAATCAAAGTTAGCTAGCCCATAAATTTTATTGCCCCATTTAGTGATACCCTAGCCAAAATTGGTACTTGAATATGTCAATTTCACATCATTTAGCATGTTTTAGTGTTTTTAGACCAAATTGTGCATTTTGGGTGGAAATTGGCCAAAATCCTGATTGGAGGTTATCGGTGGCTAGTTTTAGGTGTCTACACTCTCAGCACTAAAAGGAGGTAATTTTCTTGTTTAAATAAACTTATCATAAACTACTACACAAATTACTAGAGTGCAACCTTATATCTCTACCTCCAAAAAAATATATTGATGTGATTAGGCCTATACCTAAGGGATAAGACAATAATGCATACTATGATTATCATAGATCTGTAGGACACTTGACAAATATATGTTTTTCACTAAGACATAAGGTCAAGGTATCCTTGATGATAATACCATTAAGCGTAATAATGTTATTACACCTATGAATGATTAATGGACATAACCTAATGGGAATTAAAAAATTAAAATCTTTTTTATTCCTTTTCAAATCACACAATAGAAAAAATAAGATGAATCCTAAAGTACATATGATTTATAGAGTGCATCCTCCATTAAAACATTATGCTTATAGGGCTAAATAGGATCTAAGTTGGATGGTATTATTGATACACTTATAATCATATTTTAACAATTACCTATGATTACATTTTATTATAATAATATTGTGGATGATGATTCTAGTCATACATCATTGTATATGTGTTCCTACATTGATTCGTAGCCTATACAAAGTATCATGGTAGATAATAATTCAAGTGAATAAATTTTCAAAATGAAACTCCTCGCTATTATTGGATATACACAAGAGTATTTGATGGGTAAAACAAAGATAGTCAAAGGATTTGATGGAAAGAGATATAACCCTCTTGGGATTATTGTGTTACCACTTATGGTAGGCCTTGAAAATTTTTCTAATTAATTCTTAGTTTTATTGATTACATGGGCATAAAACATGTGGTTAGGACATCCTTTGATACATAATCTAATATTAGTAACATCATTAGTAGACAAATTTTTGAATTATATACATTGTACTAAGGTGGTTATAGTTTCAAGTATTCCATATACGTATCCTCTTCAATTGAAAACATTTTTACCACCGATACCCACATGATTATTCGTTATACAACCTATTTAGGTTCATTATAATTATATATTTTAGAGGAAGGTACTAAATTTCCTTGAAAACCAATTATTTAATTCTCATTACATCAAAGGTCAATTTAAGGTATGCGAAAACCATAATTTACTCCATCACATCCGAAGTTAGTGTTAAAGAGAGTTCCACATGTTCCATAGTGAACACAAACACATTATTCTACTATATAGTGGATTACACAAGATACTATAGGTAATGGGTCTACTCATCATACATTATATAATATAATTCATGATTCTAATGCTATACATATTATAACATGATATAACCCATTTGATTCATATACATATACATATATCAGTATTCACCCATGATGGGTAACATTAGCCCTATTTAAGAAATTACCCACATTTAAGCCTCCCATTTATGGGGGTTTTGGTTAGTATGAACTTATAAAAAATAAAAATAAATAAAATCAAAACATTCATAAAAAATCCAAAACTAGGACCTATGCATTACATGAATTTTTAGTGTGCACTTTTCATTTAAGTGGTTTATCACATTGTAGTGGACTACCTATCCTATTTTGTATACACATATATTTTGTAGTATAAATGAGTTAATTTCATGACATTTAGGTTTCATATGACATATACATTTAGATGTAGGAAATTATTACACTTACTAGGAAACCCTTCCTAAATTTGAGCATGCTTACATTGGGAGAATCTCTTTGGTACATTTATTCAAGGTATAGATTTATAAGACCATTCCATTGATAATATTATGATACATTAAATTGATTATATATTTATTTTCCTTTTTATTTAGAGTTATATATGTATATTATACTTTACCACGTGCAATGGTTACAAACATTGATAGTGTAGAATAATTATTGATTGTTTTATGCATGTTGTTGTTTATACATGTTGCTTATTATATTTGGTGACAATTATGTGTTACATTTCATGATTTAAAGAATAAATATTATTATATTTTTTCATAATGTGATCCTTTAGTGTGTAATATATTTTATGACTCTTACCTTGATTGATATTAAGTGTACGGGCTAGGATAATGTACAACTATCCTCTTTCTCTCAAAAGTCCAAGAATTGAATAAGGTCAATTGAATAGAGCAGGTGTGTGTTTGGAAAATAGGGTAAGGACAAATTATATCCATATATTTATTATAGGGTAACCTAAAACTCAATTTAAAGATAAAAGGCTTATAAACTTTAATTCTATGACATAGGGATATAGGTCTCACAAGACCTCAACAAAGGTAAATGATTGTAACTATGATTTTATAGATGAAAGTAAAGTAAATGATTGTAAATGGGTAAAATTAAAGTAATTTATGGGTAAGTGATTGTAATAATTAATTCCATTGATTTTTTCACCAAAAAAATTCTTAGTATGCATATTCTTCGTTAGCGAATCAATGTTATTATCACTTATGTCCACCTCCTCTAATAATATCTTCTTCTCCTCCACCATTTCTGTTATAAAATGGTATTTCACATCAATATGTTTTTTTATAGTGATAATCAGGGTTCCTTACTAGATAATTTTTATTTTTAGACTCACAATATATCCTTACAACATTTTTAAAAAACCCAACATTAAAAATTAACCTTTGAAGCCAAACTTATTCTTTACTTTCCTGAGTATCCACCATATACTCGGCCTCTATGGTAGATATTTCAACACTATCATGCCATTTGATCACCCATATTATATCTATAAAAATAATTGGAACACATACCCACTATTATATCATCATAAATCCATATTTTTAGCCTAGTATAAATCAACAAAACCATGTAGATTCAATGTTTTGCTTTCACCAAGATTATCCTAATCTAAAATTGGATAGTCTGACATCACATGTAAAAACCTAAAGATATCCCATTCACCATAATCCAATGTTCCTTTCTATGATTTTAAATAAATATGATCACTACTCACACTACATTAGTAATGTCAGGTCTTTACAAACCATTACATGCATCAAATTACCAATATCACTAGCATAAATGACTAGAAACATTTCCTCAATTTATTCTTTCATTATAGAACATTGTTCATCAAATAAGTTTTAACCAATGGGAAAGATATTATGACAATATTAATTTCATGCATCTTAAACATTTTTAATATAATTTCAACATATTTTATTTTATTTAACCATAGTTTCTTATTTACCCAATCCCTTATAATTTACATGCCCAAACTATATTTTGTGGCACCAAGAGCATTCATATAAAATTGAGATGATAATTGAGACTTAATTTTGTTGATCATTTCCTTATTATTACCAATTAACAACATTTCATGCACATGAAATACTATGATAATATAATTTTCACATTCCTATTTAAAATAAGCACATGGGTAAATTTTGCTTCTTCAAGGTCTAAATCCAAATACATACTTGTCAAATTTTTAGTTCCACATTATTGGTTATTGCTCCAAGTTGTACAGATACTTTTTTAGCTTGAACACTAAATTCTCCTTTCCCTTTTTATTAATTTTTATAGTTCTATCATGTATATTTTCTCCTCAATCTCACCATGTAGAAAATTTCTCTTTACATCCATCTATTTTATTTCCAAATCGAAAGTAGTAGCAATAACTAGAATAAATCTAATTGAATTTAATTTAGCAACAGGAGAAAATATTAATTTCATCTACGTAAGATAATTCCTTTCCTGATAGGAATCTTGATACTTCTTCATTCTCCCATCTACATTGTATGTCTTCTTAAATACCCATTTACATCCAACAAGTTTTCTTCCATGAGGTAATTTCACAAAGTCTTGTGTCTGATTTTTATCTAAGGACTCCATTTATTCCTCCATAGCCTTATTCCAAGACTTATTTTATTTTGATATGAAATCCTCCTTTACACTCTTATGTCTTCATCTATAATAGGAAAAACTAATAAAATGAATGCAAAATGGAAATCAGGAGGATTATACCTATTAGGTGTCCTTATCACCCAATCTAATCTTCTCAAAATTAAAGTTTCTAGTTCTTCCTCCTCAGCTTTATTTTAATCTTCCTCTTGAAACTCCCACTCTAGTTCATCTTCCAAAATTACTTTGATTTTAGATAATTATTCTCCCTCTTCTTATTTGAATTGAATCTATTTAGGTTCATCCTTTGGTTGTCCTTGTTTTGGAAACCTTTTTACTTATTTTAACATAACATTGTGACTTTAAATAGTCTTCTTCATGTCAAGGTCCCATAGCTTATATATGTGGACACTAAATTAGAATTATATATCACCTTAATCTTGTACACTTGAAAAATACCTATCATGGATGTACCCTTCAATATTAAGACCTTCTAGCTGCCAAAATGCTCGCATTCACTATCTCTTTGTGCCAAAAATTATCTCTTAGTTTGAAAAATATTATTCTAATGACTAAGCCGTATATACTGTGCAAAATGTTAAAAACCTAATAATTATCATTCTCTCATTTTGGACCTGTACCTATTTTCTAGCTTCCCAAACATTTTCATCCCATCCAAATGCCTATGTTGATGCTAGTTTCAATGTTCAAACTAAGTGTTTAGTGCCCAAAAGCCATCTAATTTGGAAATGAAATGTATCCTAAATGTTGGCCTAAGTGATTTCATGTGAGATACTTTCAAAAGGGGTTAGTATATATACAAGATCAACCTTCATTCATTCCTCACTTAACAGTTCATAAATAAATATACCAAAATCACTCAATCAAGCATTCAAGTGATAAAATAGACCTTATTCATCCATATTTCCATATCAAAAATAGGTGTAGTATCCTTTTAGGTCTAAAGTGTCAAAAGATCATCCTGTGAACCATATTTTCTAAGTTACAATACATATCTCTCTATGTACTTACTTATCACACATTACATCCTCATGCACACATAAACCAAAACATAGGGGATAATTACATAAGTATGAAGCCTTATTCAGAGTATTTTTTATATAGGCATCACCTATTGATAGAGGGATCCTTGGGGTAGCTTGACACCATGTGCCCACTAACCTATTTTTTCCAAAGTCACTCCAATGGTGAAGAAACTAGGGTTTGATAATTTGATAAAGAGAGACAACCTATTTGAATGATCTATACACATCAAAAGAAAGGTGACATAAATACCATAAATATCTAAGTGGTCACATCATAATCAAATCATTATTTTGTACTAGACATTTGCATCTAAATTAGACACTAGCATCAACATAACTATCTAATTCTAATGCAAGTATCTAAGGCTACAAAGTACAAAATTCAAAAATTTAATGACTATGATAGAATCCTAATCTATTCCAATTCCAACCTATTTTAACCTAGATCTACATATTAATAGTGAACCATCTAAGTAGTCTTGTTTTCCATTTATTTCAACATCAATCAATAATTGTAATTTCCATTTTTTACATTTCTTATTATTATAAATTCATAATATTTTTTATTGAAGTTTGAAAATTAATTGACCTACTATAGATATATTTATCACCCTTGTGATTATTCATTTATATATTCTTAAACCTATAGGTAACCCCCATACATACCTATTCAATTTAAGGTTAAACATTTGGTGAACCCAATGTGATTATGTAAACCTTAGCTTATCTTAAGGCATTCAACCTTTTGAGGTTTTTCATTTTTGTATTTTTCAATTGCACTCTATCATTTGTATGTAACTTAAGAGTACCCCTAGATTAGATGGTGTTTATATCGAACACCTAGATATTCCTCATTTTCCACTAAATATTGATCAAACTAATGAATAAACCAATCTTATACCTAATGAATATGTTACTAATGAAACTAAACTACATACTAAAGAGGTTATCATAGAAAAATATTTTGATCATGAAAATGATGAATCTAATGAAACTAATGAAAATTAATAAATAGACCAAGAGCAAGTATAAGCTCTATCTATTTGTAGACATCATATCTATAAAAACCCATATGATCTTGATGAGATCCTAAGAACCATATTAAAAACCAAAAAATCAAATATCATATATGAGCAAGAAGGTCCATATATTAATATTTTATTATATTTATGATCCATCCCAATGTACCAATAACCCTCCCCTTGTGCACATCACCACTTCATACTTGAAATGGGGGAACAAGATTTGTATATACACCATTGTTCCTTGAAATAAATTATACTATTACTACATATTACATGGAAAACATAAATACTTCAATCCAATTACTGGTTTTAATACCTTTATCCACTCAAATTATGGTTACACCTCCTTTGGTGAATTCTCAAACTTCAAACATTAGTAATCAATATGTTCAATATATTTTCCAAACTACAAATATTTTGCAAGCTAAGGTTATAAATAATAAACAAAATTCTATGAAGTCACCTTATGCTATTGATTTACAAGATTTTTTGCATAACCCTCTTGCACTTGAAATATCTTTGTACCCCTTACCAACTAGTTTTTATTTCACCTAAATTCACATTTTATGATGGCAAGGGTGATCCTGAACAACATCTTTGATCTTTATATATGGCTTGCCTTGAATGTGCCTCTAAGGATCCTTAAGGACTATGATCTAATATGGTTCTATGAATTACAATCCAATCAATAAAATCATTCAAACCTATTATAGATCAATTTTTCTCACACTTCTCTATCAACATTATCAAAAAGGTTTCCTATGCCTAAATTGTAAAAATCAAACAAGGGACCAATGAACCTATCAAAGAATATGTCTTAATATACAAGACAATGTTGGTTAAAATGACCAATAAAATAGTAGATAAATCTTCAAGACATCTTCAAGCAAAGTTTTTTTTACTCATTACACGAGTCTATTGTTTTTAAAAAATTAAATATTTTGATAACTTGTGCCATATTGTTTGTGATCCTAAAATGAAACTTATCTCATTGAACAAGCTTAAGTATGTATCAAACACACTGACTACATCAAATAACAATATCAGTATCAAACTAAGTTATAAGGTAAAACCTACATAACCTAAAAGGGAAATAACTACTATGGTTAATGTAGTGTCACAATAACCTAACTAGCTTGTCTCATCCAATGCACCAAGGAGATAATTTTCACACTTATTTGAGTATCCAGCGTCATTACTTCTAAATCTTATGGATAATGACTTCATATCTCTCCCTCAACCTATATAGGTTGATATGATTTGACCTCTACCTAAATTATGTGATGAAAAATCTTATTTTTACTATTACCAAGGCCTTGGGCATTCTCTGAATAAATGTTTTACCTTGAATTATAATAGCCAATACCTTATCAATGACCAAAAAAATACATTTGATGATCTTCCAAATGAATTAGGTTCATACCCTAGATTGCATTAAAAATACATAATGGATTGCATGGAATCCTCATCTACTACTACACACCATATTTAGTTACTTAGAGTAACAAAACATGTTCATATTTATGTTATTCTAAAGAAACCATAGAACACTCAACAATGGATTCCATGAACCCCCATTCCTATTATTTTTTTCTCATGACCATCGAATCTTATTATAAATACACAAAGTATCACATATCCTACAATGTCAAATATTATACATATACATTCTCCTTGATATCACTAGTAATTTATTGCACCAAGTTTTGAGTGGGGAGATACCTATGACCATCCCTTGGATGAGATCATAGGATAGTCTTTTTTTTCAAATATTCCAAAAATACCAAAAAAAATATTCAAAAAACAAAAAAACTTCCATACATTATTAGATCATTAGTATCTATGTTGTTAGTTCTATGTTAGTATTTTTATCATCAAAATTTGCACCCTTGAGGAGGTTGTTTAAGCCTCCTCACTTAAGTGGTAGCATGGGAACTCTTCAAAGGTTTTAGGTGGCCTTATAGCTAAAAAAAATTTGATAGGGATAGATCCCTTGATGCATCACTTAAGAACTAAATAATAAATTACTACTTAAAAGGGAAAAGGGAGAGAAAAATAAAATCAAACTAAACTATGGAGATTATGCACCAAATTTATCTCCTCCACCTACCTATCATGCACTAAGAATATGAACTATGACTGAATATAATTTCACAACTCAAATGGAGTCTCCAAACATGAGTGTTTTACATATAGGATATATCATGATGCATAGATGAAGGGGTGGTTCAAGAGGTCTAAAAGACCATAATGAATTATTCCACTTTCAATCCACACAAGGCTATTGGAATCACTTTATGTAACCTGTAAAGATGACTAACACCTAAAAATAGGTAAGAGATAGGACAAATAAGAGGAGATTACATACAACATCACTAGAATTCATTAACTAAAATGAAGCATACACTAGTTACAAGTATAAGAGAAGTATATAACTCCTATCTATTTATTTTAGAAGAACAAGTGTTCATTTGGATAGGGCTACACCATATCTAGCAAAAAGATTCTTTACAATGCTAAAATCAGGTATACATATAAGATAAGGAAGAAGAGAGAGAGAAGAGAAGTGTCAATATCCAATGATGGTTATTAATAAATCATGGAAGAAGTTACAATCAAGAATCAACTGCCAAAGGATATTTATGATGTCCCTCTTCAATAAGTGTGCACTCTATTTGATGACAATCTTCTCAAGGTGGCATAGGAGTTATGTTTGGATTGATGACTCATCTTTGAGATATTAAAACTACCATTTGAAGTGAATATGAGATTACCAGTCATATATTTGGAGTATAACTACCTTGGACACCTATTGGATACCTATAATTAAACATCTCTCTACCTCTATTCTATAATTTTTTTCGTCATTTTGAATTTTGTTCTTTTGGAGGCTTATTCTTTGTAGCCTTATTTTGGTACAAAGTTCCTTGGTTTGAGATATATATAGTTTTTATATGAAAACTAAATGCATATTTTATTACCCTTTATCTTTTCAGATTTACCCAAAGTTTTATGTCTCAACTCCCAAGGCAAATTGCTTTCTCAACACCCATCTCTCCCAATTTGGACTAATTATGCCTAATGCAAGCCTATAATATTAGAGACTATAAAAGTACCTAAATTATAGATTAAAAACCTCAAAAATATTTTTAATCACTTTAAATAAAGTGGTATGGAAAATTTTATGCATTTATATGGGTTAGAACTCAAGTTATGTGAGTTACAAGCTTTCTAGCCTTAGTTTAACCATGCACATGCTTGAGTAGGTTGAGAGCAGATAAAAATGGATAATAAGAGTTAAAAGGCACTTAAATACAATAAAATAATTTCATGATTAATTCCAAACATTTATTAAACCCCTCCAAAAAAAAATCCCTTGAACAACTCTTTGTACCTCTCTAACAAGTAAAAAGGTAGAAAACTATGTGCAAAAGAGGACTATATAGTAGGCTATAGGTGTTCTTGGTTTTTTAATAATATTAAAGTAATATATATCACCTTATTATGATCCTTATGGATTCCCCCACACTTACTCTATCTATTAAAATCACCAACTCTCTTTCAAACATTGCATATTCTCTCTAATTCTTGAAAATAGGGTCCCAAAAGGAACTCTTAGTAGGCTTGAAGGTCTTAATTGGTTTAATGCTTGATAGGGATAAAAAAAAGGTTTTTAATCTATTATTCTCTATTTTAAATCTCTATAAACACATTAACATTATCATATCATTGATTCTAATCTTCATGCACTCTTCAAAACATCATACTTCAATTAAAGTATGTTTCTTAGGTTGAAAATATGGACGTATAAGTCTGCAAACCTGTAGGTCTACATTCACCCTTATCTTAGGCCATTGATGATATATTTTTAGGTAATTTAAGTGTTTTATTTTCATCCTTGAACATTTATGTTAGTTTTTAATATCAAACTTATTTGAAACCTCTCAACAGTCCCTACACACCTTGTTTATGCCTGCAAACACTAAAATGATATTATTTAGGCATGTACCCTAAAAATTATCTTTAAGCATGATATTATGAGAGTTTGATACATTGGTGGATATCCCTAAGAGTATAAAATATCAATATTTAATTATTTGAATTCAAATTTCACCTAAACTATCCAATTAAAACCTTCATGATATTTGTTCATACAACTATCTCTCTTATCTTACAGGGTTGTAGGTGAATATTTAGGATTGTATATGCATTTGGTGCATGTTTTGGGAGTGTCATAGGAGTTTTTAAGTTGAATTTTTCATTTTTTTAGTTCAACATTTCTACCTTTTTCTTCTTTTTCAAGCCTTTTACCTAGTTATTCTAATTCATTTCCCTGTAGGTAGACTTGTATGATGATTATTTTAGGACTATAGCACCTCACTCTTATACTAGTTCTCCTTGTATGATATCCTATGGATTATTAAATCATATTGTACTTGGATATTATTAAAACCCTCTTTAATATGCATTGGTAACTCATTCATGATTCATAGGTCTATAGTTTCTCTTATCTACCCTTGGAAACTCTTTAAAGAACATAAGACCATTGTATCTCAAAACTTACCACCTACCCCTTGAGAATGGCCTTGAAACTTGATTGAGATTAATTATCACTAAAAAACACCTATATGGTCAAAAAACACAAGTAAATCAATACCACATGGTGTTTGGATATTCATTCAAATATTTTTTCCAGTGGGCCTGTTGGAATGATTTGAAGATGGTTGTGAGTCTATTTGAGTGAAAAAGAACCTATTAAATTTTTGAAATAGACCTGACAAGGTGATAGGACTGTGGGAGTTTTATGAGATTTTTTTGAAGACCTTTTGAGATTGAAAACATTCAAAACCAACTCAGATCATGCTTACAGTCATCTTATATAGGTCTGTAACCTATATAATCAACTTTAAAATGACCTTAAACTCATACTTGGATACTTTTGGTACTTTTATAAGGTTTATATAGGTCTTCCAAAATATTTTTTCACTCAAACACAACTATCTCCATATTTAAGAACATCACAATCCCAAAACCTTGCCTACCATCTTCAAGAAACAAAAAAACACAACATTTTTACTATCTTGGCTTCTCACACATTCCAAATGATGGTGTAAAATGATGTTATAGGTATATTTATACCCTTAAAGATATTAAAAATCATCCATGTGTATTCATTAACCTTCAAACTCATTGGGACAAGAAAAAATATGTTTGTGGGGTTTTAGGAGGGTTTTAGGCTGCTTAACTTGTTATCGATTGTTCATAAATCACAACCCTTCAATCCTAAAAATAATACATAGGATTTCAATTGAATAATGTCCACTATCCACCCCTAATATCATTATTTCCAAATCTCTTTCCTCTTCATGGAATGAACACCTAAAAATGACCTCCACTAGTTGCAAAGGGGTTGATGGATAAGATGATATATTTTTTACATTATTTAGACTGGTAAATGTTTCCACAAGCCTGATTTAATCATAAAAACTTTTGAGTGACCTAAAAACTTCCATTTATTGACATGAACTATCCATCTTCATGTTGAAAGTTAGCTTTGCAAGCCCTTGACAAGTGTCTTGCTATGTTATATCTCATTTTCTTGATATTTAAAGGGTCCCACCACTCTTTGCACATTAAACTAACCTAGGTTGACATGTATGAGGTATAAATAACCTTGATATATCTTATAAATTCATTATAGGCCTTAAAAATTCACGTGATCCCTTTAGTTAGCAAAGGTAAACATTACCTTAATCTCTTCAAAACTACTTCAACCTTTGCTAAACTTGAAATAACAATGTTTCATCTTGCCATACCTTGTGTTTATAATCCTTCATCCACCATAATACATTAAATCACATTGGAATTTTCAAAACATTAATATCTCACCAAGGGTTAACATACCTTAATCTTTGCAAAGTAACCTTAAACTTTGCTAAGATACCTTAATCTCTCTAAATCTCAAATAATACCTTCATAAAGGGATGAATTACAATACTAGACTCTTGAATCACTCTCCTAGACCTTAAAATATACCTTAATATTACAATAACTTGAAAAGACACCTTTTATGACCATGTTTGACCTAGACTAAAACCTATCAAAAGATCATTAACACGGTTGGGAAAGACTAGAAGAAAAGTTTTGAATTATCCTCTCTCATGGTGGATAATTTTGGCTAATAGGTATATAGTATATCATTTATTTATATACACACACATATGTTTCATTCATATTTTGAATGTGATATAAGTATACCTAGGCACGTGATATGTGCAAAAATGGATGTTAGGTCTTCTGTCTACTCATGTCATCAATATGTTGGAGGCAACTACTTCTTTGATCACTATACACCTAGGTTACATTATTATATGAACATTTACATTATCATGTTTTGATCTTATATACTTACACATGCTTATATCCATGCTTATATATTTCACAGTGTACTTGATATCCTATCTAATTAACATTTTTTCTAACACAAATATTTAGGGACTAATATGATATGCTAGTTCATTACTTATGATTCCATATTTTCATTTTTTCACTTCTTTGAGTTTATTCCTTACTTGTTGTTGTCTAGCATTGTATTAGTTTTTCAATCATTTGAATATGTTCCATTGATTATAGCCTCCATTCCTATGTTTTCCTATTGTGACATTTGAATATGTTTTAGTTTGTTGTATGTGGACATTTGAACATGTTTTTATATGTTTTGTATACATTTGAATAATTCATGTCCCTTATATTATGTGGCATTTAAAAATTCCCCTTGTATGAGGTATCCTTGGACCATTTCCTTTTGCCTTGTTTTTGAGTTTTATTGTGTGTGTGCTTGATTTCTTTCTAAGCTTGTATTGTTACTATCTAGACATTGCCATGATTCAGATCATGCATCTTAGGCCTTGATGTGATCACATACTATGTACCTTACATCTACTTATACATATTAATCCTATATGTAATATGATCCATACATAGATTATAAAGTTATCTTATCCTTTTGAGGTAAGGTAACTACCAATTTCTACTTTCCCTCACCTCAAAAGGGGGGCCATATCAGTGGGGGCATGTCTAGAGGCATGGATTATGTATACACATAATATTTTCAAATGTTTATAAATTATTGATGCTTTCTATCTTGTATGAACTTGTCATTTCTCAAACTCTCTACATATATGCCATAAGGGGTGCTCTGGGAAAGGGGTGGGCAGACCATTGGTGCTTCACAGGATGGTTGTTCCTTTTTCCACTTGTTATCTACACACTTGTCTCTTGAAAACAATTCCCCTAAGTTTATTCTTATCTATTGTACACTCCTGACTCATTTTATACCTTTTTCCCCCTTTTTTTAACCTTAATCCGCTTTCAAATGTTCACTATACTAGGTCAACTGGGTTAACCCTATATAGATTTGAGTGAAATTTATCTAGGGTCTAGGTCAGCTCTTGGTCGACCTATCCCGTGACCTAGTGAATTATTATACATAATTATACTAGGTTAACTGGGTTGACCCTATCAACTAAAACTTTTATAAGGGATTAGGATTAAATCTACCTATATATACAATTTCATTTTTCCATTATTTAGATAAGAAAATAAGAAGTAAGATATATTATGCATCTGCTTATCCACCATTCTACTTGAGGAGCAAGCTTAAGGTTTCACACTTTCTTTAGAGATATGGATCTTATTTTGTGGATAAGTCTTTTGGATGCATTGATAGGTTGTGTATCCTAGAGATAATTTATCCTTGTCATCCTTACATACCACAACAACATCTTATGAAGCACCTTGTCTAAGGGAGATATTGAGGTTCAATGGGTTTGTCTTCAATGGTAAATATTCCTAACTTTGTTCCTCCTTTGTAAGAGTAGATAGATATGCATTTTTAATTCTCTTCCATGAAATAATATTCCATATACATTGATGTGAGTATATATCTCTTATACATGTTTAGTTTTGTTATTTGTTACCCCCACTTTGTGCCACAATATTTGGTGAGAACTAGATTAAAATTTACTTTACTTGTTATTAGTTTAGTAAGATATGAAAACATAAGATATAGTTAGGGTTATTATGTGATTATGTTTGACTGGAGGCTTTGGAACCCTCCCTAAAACTATGTATTATGATAATAGATCCCTTAATTAGGTCAAGTGGATCCCCATATTAGTCATATTCCTAATTATGTAATGTATCCCCAATCTAAAGTGTATGGTATGATCTATCTTCTCTGAATTAGGATTGATTTATAGACATGATGCGTTTCTGATTACATACATTCTAGTGAAACCAATGTTTTTTCATTATTTTATCAATTTATTTCTCTATAGTTGTGATATTAGGTTGACAGTGTTGGTATAGTTCTAACTTCTATGTGCAATTTTAACAAACAATTACATCAATATGACTCTATTCTATCTATGCATGTTTTTTCATTAGATATAGGTTACTAGGTCAACTATGTTGACATAATACACTTCTATACTTCTAGATAGACTACTAGGTTGACCCTATCGACATAGTACACTTACAAACTTAAAAAAAACATACTAGGTTGACCTTATCAACATAGTATACTTTACAGGTTTTAGCAAGCAAGATTTTATAAAACTAGGTTGACCCAATCAACCTAGTTACCAAAATTTACAAGTAGAAATCAATGCACTTTATCAGTAATCTCATTTTCCTTTGCATCCTCCAACCCACAAAGGTTCCTTTCTCTCCTTCACTATTTTTTATTTATTTATTACCATTATATTTTTCATAGTTAGCAGTCCTTAAAATTGCCCCTATATAGTAAACTATGTCAACACTATCGACGTAGTTCTATATTTTATCTTCTATCTAGAAAACTAGGTCAACAATATCGATGTAGTTCTTTTTTTAGACCCTTGCTTCAGTAGTACAATAGCAATAATGTTGACTCTATTATTTAATCTCTACATACATTGTTATCTAAACCAACACAAAGTTGGAATTAACACTTATATGCTAGTAATTAGCTCACACTCTCACTTTTTATTGCTTGTATGCTTAGAATAAATCACATAGGCTAATTAGGTGGTTTTTCAATATAACATTTAGTTGCACTATTTTTCTCTTTTATGCACACATTACCAAATCACATAATCTTAAAAATTCATTTAAACACTACCCAAGGCTTACCTACTTTATTTCATCACCAAAGGGGAAGCTGACTTGGTTTTCTATCCAAGTATAAATATATGGTTAATGGTATATATTGGTTAAGCACCTAACATCCTTATTGTTGTGGTGTGTGAAGTGAGTGGGTAGGCCCTAATACCAAGCTAGTACCGTTGCCAATATAGATCCCTTCCATCTTAAACATCCTGAAACCATCCATAGATTTTTTTCTAGTTGCTTGCTTACAACCAACTTCTTATCACACTTAAAATCATACTCTAATAATCTAACAACATTTAGGATGATCACTTAGTTAGCTTTTACTTTCCAAGTCGATTGCTTACTCTTTGCTCAATTTTATGTTGTATTTCAAAAAATTGCATTGAACAACATTGGTGTAAGTTTTTTTGATGTGTGTCTCAATTGTATCATCCTCATTGACCCAATTTATTGTGTTTCCTTTCATTTCTTGCTTTCAAAAATACTTTCAAAAATTTTCCTATTTCAGTACACAGTCATTCTGATCAACACAGTATCTTATAGACTATCTATTTTCCATGCCCATAATACTAGGTTGACCATGTTAACACAGTACTCCTTTTTGCTTCCCAAAATACAAAACTAGGTCAACCCTATCGACTCTATATCTTTTTCTACCTATTTATTACCCAGCTTACAAAACTAGGTCGACCTAGTCAACTCTATATTATTATTTGCCTCTTCCTATTTCCTTGTTTTTGCATCACATTTGCCTTACCTATTCCTTCTCCTTCATCATGAAATTCTTATTTCAAGACAACACTAAGTTGAATTCAATGGATATGATGAGTCTTACCAACCCTCATAGGGCTCCCATAAGCAGATTAGGGATCTTCTCTTAGATGAGAGTAATGTTCACATAACCACTCACACAACAAATTATGAGGCCCTTCCTCATTTCTCTTTCATGCATAATCCTCTCTTCTCACTTAAAGATCAACCTAAATTAGAGCATACCCTTGAAATGCTCTTCTTTATCTCTAAATTTCCTCAACATTGAGGAAAGTATCCTTCTACCATTTACCATCTCGTGATTAGTGGTCAAGTTGAAGAGCCTCATTCACCTTCTCCCACATTATCACATGGATTTATGGATACTAGTTTCTTTGATTCTCAACCTCTTCCCTCTATTTGGACCCCTTCTCATACCATGACTTCTTATTCTTTAACATCTATCTCCATGCCTATTATCTCCACTACCATGGTAGGTTCTACATCTAGTGGGCCTCTTCCAAAATCCACTCTCCTCAATTATTCCACTAGTGCATTGTTTGCTACCTATGGTAATCATGCTTCTAGTGTTCTTCCTTCTCATCCCTCTACTAGTCCATATTTTACCACATAAGCAAATTTTTCCACTAGTGCTTCACATTCTAACAACTCTTCTCAGGATCCTACCAACACTAATAGTGGTACCCAATCCACTACTTCCAATTTTAATGCTTCAAATAATGCCAAGAATACAACTCAAACCCATCAACTCTTATTACAAACCCTTAATAAAATAAATACATTTCAAGATCATAATACAAATTAAATGATGCAAATGCAAAACCACCTTATCCATCTTTAAACCCACCCTCAATAGATGCTATGGGGTACACATAATCAAAATTTTCCCCTACCTCCTCTTTGGTATGCCCATGGTAATGGTATCCCTTGACCTCCTCTTGTCAACAATACAATTAAGAGTCTTCAAAATGAACCTCTTACATCTAAAATTGCTAATATCGATATAGGAGGTATCACCCCTACCATTTCTTACAATGGAGCAACTAATCCTACTCTTCATCTAAAAACATTTGGAATTCTATATAAAGACTCTCAAATTAAACACCTTCATTTTTACTAAGCTATTATCCAAAACTCTCATGGGTGATGCCTTAAATTGGTACAACCAACTTAAAACCCATTTTATTACTAGTTTGTAAGATTTAGTAAATACTTTAGCCCAAGAGTTCCAAACTAGTGATCTTCTTGAGAATACCTTGGTCCATTTTATCAATTGTAAGCAACTTAAAACTGAAACTTCCCAAGGTTTTATTAAAAGGTTGAAAACATTATCCAACAAATTTAAATATAACATGGCTGATGATAACCTTTTCCATTTCTTTACTAATGCTCTTTTTCCCAAATTGTAATATGAGGTCTGCACTCTCTCTCCATGTACCTTGGAGGAGGCCATTGACCAAGCTAAATGTCAATATTTGCTTATGCATCAATTCTATCCACCCCAACCTTTGGTGGGTCCTCATATTTTACTTAAGAACAAGAATCGTCGTGATACAAATGATGTTGTCATGGAATCTTATGATACTATTCACACTATTCAAGCTATTATTCCTAACTAATCCTCAAAACTAGCTCATCCTTCTCAACAATTCACCAATCCTCACTTATCTTCACCAAATAACATCAATGTTCACAAACCTTTATCCTTAGTTGAATTACTAAAACATCTACTTAGGCCTCTTCCATGATAACTTGATCCCGTTCATCCTATGAAATCTTGGTATGATCCTAATAATGTTTGTTGGTTTCATGCTAGTTGGGGTCATTCTCATGAGACATGTAGGTAGCTTTGTAATTTGGTCTTCTTGGTCCTAATTTTGATCATCATTCTATAATTCAAAAATACCAACAAGCCTATGACATTCATTTCAAAGCCCATGAAACTAATAATAAATCTCAAAATTTGAATCAAGATAATTCTCATTTGGCCATCTATAAATACCCTCTTCCAAATCATAAAGATAACCAAGATAATCCCACCCCTTCCACCAATAATGTAGATAGTTTTATTGACCCAACTCTAGAATAAAATGTCATTAATATGACCAATATGTAAAGGGTGGTTGCTTTAATTAATCCTCAACCCATCTACACACCTCCATTGGCTTACACATTTTGTGTTATCCAAGATTCTTCTCAAACTCACTTAAATTAGTTAGGGCAAGATGACCTTATAAATTTTGATGAACCAATTCTAAATTATCCCTTGGATAACACTTCCCATTCTATTCTAACCATCCTTCCATCTTCTTTACCTAACACTAATGATACTCAAACTTCTATCAACACCTCTTCTAACACTTCTCAAAACCAACCTATACCAACTAATTCATATTCTCAACATAGTTTACAACCTTGTTCTAAACCTTCTCACTCTTATCAACATAAATTATAATGTACTTCAACTCTTCCTTCTAAGGACCTCCTTTAACACTATGCACCTCTTTCTAATAATCTTCTTATGGGTTATGATGAGTGGGATCCCATCATGGAGCTCACTAATCTCCCATCATAAATTCCATTTCTTGAGCTTATGAGGTCTTCTCTGCATCATCAAAATCATCTTATGTAGATTTTTTTTGAAATGAACATCCCTTTTCCTCCCCTAGCAAGGTACGAATTAACCTTATCTAGATCTAAAGATAGCATATTATAATAATGCAAAGAGATGTCCATACATGTTGATAAAACAATGAATACTTCTCTTTCCTTCAATTTCCCCATCACTTCCATAAATCTTGATGATATTTTACTTCATGTGGATGATCCTCCTCTATTTATTAGTTTCCAAATTGGCAATATCCAAGTCAAGCATGCCTTGATTGATAAGGGTTCTAGATTTTGTGTTGCCTCTCTCAATTTCATCAAAACTCTTGGATATTCTAAATGCAATCTCAAATCCACACATAGCACATGTCAAGAATATGATTCAAGGTAAATTCCTCCTTTAGGTTGTGTGTGGCTTCCTATTATCATCCCATCTATCATTTTTCACATGAAGGTGATGATATTTAATGTTCTTCTATCTTATAACATTCTACTTGGTAGGCCATGGACTCATCGTATGTGAGTAATTACTTTTTCCACCTACCATTACATTAAAGTATCTCATAATGGATGCATTTATAGGATTCAAGGTGACACTAACCCATAAAATTTTAAATAATTCTAGGATGTGGTGTCTTCAAGATTCCTACTCTTGAACCTTTACCCAGTATTTTATTTCATGAGTTTCAATGATTCAACTTTTCTATCAATTCCACTCAAGGTTACAACAGTCATACCAAACTCATTAGGAATATTCCCATTAACCTATTAAATTTTAATGATGATGATTCTGATGAGATCAATCTCAAGATTATAACTTCTAATCTCTCACCTCATTTCATTTCTCAGCTTCCTACTTCTCTATAACCTCATTCTTACAAACCTTCTTTTGATGATATCCCCATTATCTTAACTAAGACTCAACATTCCATTCATCACACCTGATCTAATGAAAATTTCATCCCTACTTGCATCATTGATCTTCATTCACCTGATTATGATGATGGTTATACCTTAGATGATCCATTCTTAGGTAGTCTTGTTTAAGCCCATGATGCTCAAATTATTTGTTATCATTCATCTTTGCTTCAATATTTCATTATGTCTTCTCATATTCCATCATATATAGTTCTTAATTTTAGCATTTTTCCTCTTTATCATAGGGTAGAGATGGTGTGAATACCTCTAGTTTTTAAATAACCTTGTAGGAGTATGCTTAATGATCATGTTATGACTGGGCCCTATCACTTTACTAGGTACCATGACCCATATAGACTTCTTATCCTTGAGATGTGTGAAAATATCCTTTAGCATTTTATAGACGCCACCCCTCCCTCAGTAGAGCTCATTTTAGATCCCATTTCTACACCCACTTTAGTTGATTCTATCCCTACTTCTGATCCTATCACCCTTTTCATTATGCCTAGTTCAGTCCCTTCACCACCACCACCTTCTCTTGGTGATGATTTTCTTTCTTTATATTATATGGTTCCATTACCCACTAAATGTGTCGATGATCCTTCCCAAACTCCTTCCACTTCTGTTACACCTCCTCTTGTGAGTACCTCTACCAAGACTACTCACAAGCATATTTGTTGATTTCAAGACATAAATAACCATTTATTTATGCATTATTATAAGTCACGATGATATATTGACATTTTGCATCCTTTTACCCCTTAGTCCTCAAATAAGGCCATACCTCCCTCAAAGGTACTACCTAAGTATATTCTAAGGTATGGAGAGGTGTATTGTCTTTAGTACCAATGTGGTACCCATCACACTGATCATTAACACATCCTTCAATAACACCTTAAAGATCATATTTTAACCATTCTTGCACCTTCTACCATTCTTTCCATAGGTCATTCTTACAATAAGGCTCCCCCTTCTTCTCCAATGGTTCCATCTCCTCTTATAGTCCCTTCTTCACCTCTTGTTCCTCTACCTATGGACCTTCCCTCAACTATGGATCCTTCTCCACCTATGAGTCCCCCATCCATGGATCCTTCCCCATAGATGATCCATTCATCTCCTATAGAGCCCACTCCCATGCATTCTTATGATCATCCCTTGCCTGATAGCCCTCCTAAGCATGATCCATCAA
The DNA here is from genome assembly GCA_037957365.1 of Torreya grandis. Lineage (NCBI taxonomy): Eukaryota > Viridiplantae > Streptophyta > Pinopsida > Cupressales > Taxaceae > Torreya > Torreya grandis. The sequence continues at coordinate 768,904 of JARHVA010006393.1, forward strand.
GCATTCCTATCTTTTCTATTGATGAGATTAGACATGAAGTATTTTTTAAAAATTTGTTGAAGATACATGAGACATTAGTTATAGTTCACATCCAAATTCATAGATACTTATCAGATGTTCTTGATAACGTGTGTGGGAAAATCTATCCATACTTATGAGCACATGCATGGTGTTCTTACATTTTTATTTGGATTGGATATATTCTCCAATCTTATCTTTATCTATTTTGTTATATCATTTGACATTTTGTCAAATTCTTATTTATCTTACATGGTGACTTTGATTTCACACTTTATATAGCTTATAAATGTCATTTATATTTGCTTATAGATGTCTTCTTTATCATTATTTTATTTTTCTTCTTGAGTTTTTTTCTTTAAAAAAATTCCTTGTTCTCTTTTCGTGATTATTTGCTCTCTTATCTCTATAAACACGGATAATTGTTATTGTGACTTGGTTATACACACTTTATTCCCTTTAGTCATTTCTTCTATACCAAGTGATTAGTTAGCAAACAATTCATCTCATTATAATTTCCTTTCACTGGTTCACTTTATATATCCTTTATTCCCTTTTCACAAACTAAGCATATACATGGTTGAGACTTGATATCACATGTTGGTTCATTATTAAGCCTAAGTATTCTAGTTAGTCTTGTCTTTGGTTACTTAGACACTTTATCCAAAGCCTAAAGCTCATTCGTGTGTATCACTCTATCTCTCATGATTGGGCATTCCAAGTCCGTATGGAGAAGGAATCTTAAAAAGCCTTAAAAACATTAAAAATCCAAATCATTTAATAAAATACAATGATTTTAAAAGGCAAAAACATTCAAAATTCTTAAAAGTCAAATCACACTAATATACATGATTCAAAGCACATATATTTCTTCTAATTGAAGATCAAACTCCATAGTTAGCCTCATGATATATTCTAGGTTCATTGGAGTGTGGTAGGCTAGTAGATTAGAAAATGAGAACAAAAAAATCTCTTAGTACTACCTACTTTCTCATGCAAGTACCCAATCTTCATAGTAGACTGACAGCTCTGTAAGGGGTCCTGAGGAATTGGGAACATGTCATGGGAAGATAGGTCCATTTTACTTTTTTGATACCAATCTAGCTTTATGAGTTGATCTTAGTAGCACGCTTATTTGCCTATACAGTTTTGTGTCTATAGTGAATAGGTTTCCTTTATACATTGATGGTAACTAGTCACTTAGTGTCTTCTAATGTCCTTAGTATGCCTCCTATCTCCTAAGGTCTTCTCATAATATGCCTAAGTTATTATTTTTACATTCCCTTTATCACTCCCTAGGGATTCCATTTGTGATTTGCATTGTAAGACCATGGACAAGACCTAGCCTTCCTCACAGATTATCAAAATTTCACTTTCCTATTACCAACATCCCTTTTTACTAGATTTTCACATATATTCCACCTCATTGGTGTTCCCTTTGTGATTTTTAGTGTAAAACCATGGATAGGTCCTAGCCTTCCTCACAAAAATTTATAATAATCCAAGTCATAACAAAATTACATGTGTCAAATATGAGATAAGATTTGATCGATTATGAATTTACACGGCATTGACATGCTTCCTAGCTTAATTTAGTATGTTTTATGCTTAATTCATTAATCTTTCACTTTTATCTTCTTATTTTCTGATCGCATGTAAGAATCTAACCATTTCTTGAGTTTTTCACACTTCCCAGATTGAATTAGTTTGACAAATTTAAGACCAATTTTTGCCAATTTTATTTTTCTTTTAGACTTCCCAACATGATTTATTATGATTTATTGACTTAATTGATTTATTTTTATACCATTGCTCCTTCATGTGTTTTCCATTTTATTTCATTATTTTCATACTTCCCAATATGATTTAGTGTGATTTTACTTGTTTTAATTTGGTGCCAAAAGCTTCTTTTTGGTTTAAAAATAACTTTTTCCATCTTGTTTACCATTATTTGATTTCTTATACTTAGTCATTTTCTTATTATTACACATTTCTGAACATGAAATAGTGTGTAGTACATTTTGATTGATTATACTTAGCCAAATCCATTTTTGAATGTTTCTTTTTAACCATGCATATGTACTACTTAATGCTAAAAAAGAAACCACAACTCATATATTTCCTATAGCATATACAAAAAAAGCTAAAATACATGTGCTAGAAAAAATATATCCAAGTTTCCACAACCACAACTATAATACAAACACATCAACATCCAACTACCAAAATTATATATATATATATATATATATATATATATATATATGTCATGTGTTTTGATACAAAATACAATAATATACATCATCCCAGCTCTACAACTGGACTCTATCTTGTCTATCTCATGGCCTAGCCATGCTACCCATAGATGCCTTGGATAGTCCCTTATGAATAGTATGTTTTAAAGAGGTTGTCCAAGATCTCAACCCTATCACCTATCTCTATAATTTGGTATCTTGGGCCTATACCTATGCTAGTTGAGCATGTACCTATGCTAGTTGGGTCATAGTATCCATATGTACAGATCTCTCCTAAGATAAGGCTTGTTATGCATGTGTCTCTCTCACTCCCACCCCTATTGTTGGTTGTGATTCCTCCCTATGTGCCCATAATCACCTTATAGCCTCTCATGCTAGTCTAAACCAGCTCTCTGGGGTAGATACTATCATAGGATCCTCTAGTGTCACCAAGTCATATGGCATCAGTGCCTCATCAAAGATATCATGGATTACTCCCATCACCTAGGATCCCCATTTAGTTCCTCTTCCATAGGATCTACAAAATTTAAACTAGCTAGATATTAGATCATAGATATATCTCAAAAATCAATATATCTATAATCTATCTCAAATAACTTAAGCAAATTTCAAACCATCTATTCTTACCTATCTATGTGTCACCTACTATCATCTTGCCATCTATGTGACCATCGATCATGGTCTCTCCATCAGCATGTCCTCTGAGTACCTCATTTTTAGGTCATCACCCTAATTCAAATCTCATAGTCACTACCCATACTCATCTCAAGCTACTCTTGAGTGATACCTCTATCACCCAACTCTATCCTATCCCACTTGATGAGTCATCTAGGATGATCACCTTCTCTGCTTTCTCATTATCAATGCGACCAAGGTGGTCATCACTCCTCTTATTATGGTGCCAGTTGTGATACCTCTAGCATTCTTATATCTATATCTATCTCCTTTATATTTATTGTCTATCATACTCAACCAATCCATGGTCTTTTATGTTGTGATCTAATCACTAGCCTAGAAATTGGTATCCCCAATCCTCCTCTCCCCTTGGCTCTCTCACATTCCTAGCCCAAAATATAAGCACCATGATGAGAGTCACTAGTTAAGGGAGTCCCATCTATCTTGGTATGTGTGCCACTAGATATGGCTCTATCTACTAGATATAGTGGCCTATAATCTATGTTCATGTCAATACTAGTGCCACTATCTCCCAGCTCATCCATACCATAGAAATGTGCCTATATGGTTTCCACACTATGTTTTCTTACCTAACTATTTATAACATTGGCACATGGGGCACAACCCATGTTACCTGATCTTGCCACCACCTCTGTACTTGAGATAACCAATCATTAACCACATGGGGTAACCCAACTGGTCAATACATTAAAAACCTCTCATATATCCATGAACTTGATAAGATAATAGGCCCCATGGTTTTATACCCTCTAGACAACATCCCATACATGTCATGTATAAGCTAGACCCAGATGATAGAACCTAAATCATATAATGCCTCATGATCCAATACAGTCTAGCATAAGGCTATCACATACATTGGTACCTTGCCATCTGACTTGGGACACAACATTCATGTTTTCACAAGTTTTATAACTACCTTTTATATATTTATAAACTAAGATGTATAAACATCAAATAGGCTAACTCTCACCCTAAAGTATATCTTATATGAGCTTATCGCTCACATAACTAAGGCTCTCCTATCCTCCTATCTATTTGGTACTCTTTTAATCATGAGCATACCTCCTATCAATAATCCAAGTATAGCATGGACATCCTCTAGGGTGATACCCACCTCAATGGTATCTGCATCCACCTCCCATCTAAATGTATTAGTCAATCATTCCCAGGTTCCCAAGAACATGACTATCAGATCAGACCTAAAGTAACCAATCTTGAATGATCCTCAAATATCAATCACTCCAAGAGGTCTAGGATCTATGTTTCATCCAACAAGTTCCAAAATATTAGATGCCTTTGTAACCATAAAATAACAAAAGATGTATTAGATCTTCCATATCATTTATAATCAAAATATATTATTTTCAAATTTTAATAAAAGCATGCCTAAATTGCTTTTATCTATCCATTTTTGATCAATTTAACATATTTTTAGCTTACTCAGCCATTTTAGTACTTAATTGGCTATTATGGACCTTTCTATCACTCTTTCAGCCTCTTTCATGCATTTTCATACTATTCTAGTCACTTAGTCAAACACTAGATTGACCAAAGAAATTGCATGTATACAATGGATTTTTCTACTAAGTTAGAAATCATGTACTAAGTCGGAAACATGTAAAATAAACTAAGTCATCACACACCTACTAAGTTGATAGTGTGGATTTCACAAAATTTTAACTTACTAGGTCAATTGGGTTGACCTAGTTGGTTCTTCCTAATAGCCCCTTTCATTGCCAATAATAAATGTTTTTCAATAGTTATTACTTCGATCCCTTTTAACCTATTTCCAATTTTGGTTTTTAATACCCTTAGCATATTTCTTGGGCTCATTTTATTTCCTATAATTTCTCTAAATTACAAATTTATATAAAAACACTTAATTTTAATAAAATATTCAAAAAAAGTTTGAAATTCTTAGTTGCCTACCTGTGTTGCACCCGCTGTGACCACTAGGCATCCCTATCATCTCAACTATCATATCCTCAACATCCTAACTATATTTCCTCTTGTTTGATCCCTTATATCTCTTTTTCTCTCAAAACAAGTCAAACAATAACAAATGACATCTCTTTCACCTTGTTTGAACTTGCTTTTCACAATTCCTTACCTCTCAAATATTTTATATCAGATTCCTTATTTTACTCATATCTTTGTTTTTACTAACCCATTTCTTGAACCATAAAATTTTATATAATAATGATTTCATAGATAATATTTTCCACTACTATATGCCTATATTCCAAAAAAATTGATTTTTTGGCTATTTTTTGCACTAATCTCTACAAGTTTGCCTAATATTCTTCACATTGGATGCCTTCACTCTCTTGTAGTCTACTTATTTATCTACACCACTAAGGTAAGTAAAAGTATGTGTTTTTCAATTCTATCCTTTCATTTATCTTATTTTATCCTTAAGTCACTTTACTTAACATCAGTGTTATGTGTTATCATGTTCTATTCTCAAAGCACCATCCTGTGTTGCACTCATGTGGCATGTGATGAGCTTCGAGTGGGGCATATGTATACACATAATGTTTTCAAAATTTTATCAATTACTGATGTTCTCTATCTTTTAAGAACCCACTGAGTCTCAATCTCTCTGATTTCACACCTTAAGAAGTGTACCAAGAAAGGGGTGGGTAGACCATTGGTGCTTTGTAGGATTGTTGTCCCTTTTGCCACTTGCTATCTACACACTTGTCTTCTGAAAACCATTCCCATAAGTTTGTTCTTGTCTATTGCACACTCCTCAGTCATTTTCTACCTTTTGTGCCCCTTTTCCTAACTTTAACCCCCTTTCAATTTTTCATTGTACTAGGTCGATTGGGTCGATCCTGTAGAGTTTTGAGTGAAATTCATTTAGGGTCTAGGTCAACTCTTGGCCAACCTAGCCCGTGACCTAGTGAATTATTTTCCATAATTTTACTAGGTCAACTAGGTCAACCCTATCGGTCAAAACTTTTATAAGGGATTAGGGTTAAATCTTCCTATATATACAAGTTCATTTTTCCATTATTTAGAGAAGAGAAGAAGAAGTAAGATATATTACACATTTGCTTATCCACCATTCTACTTAAGGAGCAAGCTTAAGGTTTCATACTTTCTTTAGAGATACAAATCTTATTTTGTGGAGAAGTCTTTTAGATGCATTGATAGGTTGTGTAGCCTAGATCTAATTTATCCTTGTCATCCTTACATACCATAATAACCTATTATGAATCACCTTAGCCAAGGGAGAGATTGAGGCTCAACGAGTTCATCTTCAAAGGTAAGTATTCCTAACTTTGTTACTCCTTTATAAGAGTAAATATATATGCATTTATACTTCTCTTCCATGCATTAATATTTCATATACAATTACATGAGTATATGTCTCTTATTCATCTTTAGTTTTGTTGTTTATTACCCCACCTTGTGCCAAAATCTTTGGTGATCACTAGATTAAACTTTACTTTAATTGTTATTAGTTTTGTGAGATATGAAAACAAAGGACCTAGCTAGGGTTATTGCATGATTATGCTTGACTTGAGGCTTTGTAACCCTCCCTAAAATTATGTATTGTGATAATAAATCCCCTAATTGGTCTAGCAGATCCCCATATTGGTCATGTTCTCTATTATCTAATGCATCCCCAATCAGAAGTGTATGGTATGATCTATCATCTCCAAGTTAGGATTGATTTCTAGACATGATGCATTTTTATTGCCTACAAATTCCATGCCTTAACAATTTCATATTTTAGTGGGGGCATGACAAAAATGCATGACCTCCACACTTATTCAGTACTTAGCATCTCCATATTACAGTGGGGACATGTTAGGGAAACATGTTCTCCGCACTTCACCAATTATTATATTATTCATATTTGGTGGGGACATGTCATGGAAACATGTCTTCCACACTTCTAAAATTTCAAAATTGGTCAAATTTCATAATTATATGATTCAAATACATATTTTTGGTATCATTATATACATGGGTATCATTGTCATACTCAGGTTTTGTTATGACCAACACAATCCATCTTTAAAAAAATAGATGAGAACCCAATTTTAATTCAAAATTTTCACAATCATATCTTATATATTACATGTTCAAGCCTAAATAACATGAAAATGACTTTGATTTATTAATATCTATTCAATTTTGATGTAATAGCTATGATCAAGACTATGTTATGGTGCTAAGGTTTTCAAGGTCGATTTATGACTTTTGTTTCATGTTGAATTTGGGATGGAAGATGTTTTATTTTGATATCTTAGACCTCAAATTTTAAAATTTCAATATGTGACTATTGAAAGGTTTAAATGTGTTTTTGATGAAGATATTTTATAAATATTTTATGCCTTTTAATGTCAATAGTCAATCATAATGGGTTATGATTATGATTTATTACAATAATTGATTAATCTAGTGTCTTGTCCAAAGTATATTATGTATGCCTAAGTGTGAAATCTAGCCCCAACATCACAAGATCTTGGCACATGTCTTCATCCAACTTCCTTGTGCCAATTTTTAAAGTTATAAGTCTATTATTCACTCGAGCAAGTGATATTAAGCCATGAATCACAATCTCACTTATTTGTAGTCTTCAAGTCTAAGACACAGTCTAGAGAGTCACCCAAGCACCTGAGCAAGTGATATCATGCCATGTGTCTTCATATTTTCACCCATGGATCCTTTGGTAATTATACATGTTCCAAGTCTTGGTAGTTATCTAGAGTAGCATGGACTATCCACATGTCATAATCCCACTTATTTTTTATTGATAGATTCTTACACAATTTTCAAAGCTTTGCTACTCTCTAAATGAGTGAGATTGCTCCACATGTTGTAATATTAGTGACTCATAACCTGAAATATCAAATAACATAGATAAAACTTAAAGGTTATCTTAAGCAATGACATCCATCTACATGTCACCATTATTAGAACCTATAGTCTAATGCATCAAGATACACTATCAAAATTTAATGACCCTATGATAAAGATTGATTTTTTCATGTTTATTAATCCCACTAACCCACAATTTGAATAATGCACATTAAATGATTTCATATTTTGGGCAAGTGAGTCTATGAGATATAGCCAAGTGTCATCATCTTGGGAACCTACAGTTGAAGAATAAAAGTACAAAAGATAGAGTTTGGCACCAAGTCAATAAGCAATATCTAGCCACATGTCTCTTACCAAGTTAAGTAAGTAAAAAATAATATATCTAACATAAAAAATGAGTTCCAAAAGTGAAAAAAGAAGACATTTATCATGTTAAGATGATAAGGCACCCAAAAGCAGTGAAAAGATTGCATGCAGTAATAAAATTTGTAAAAGATGATAATGCAAAATCAAAATTCAAATAAGAAATAAATAAGTAGGTAAAAAATTAAAAATGATTGTTTATAATTAATTCATACAAATTGGAAACTCAATGCATTCAATTCCTACAGCCAACAAATCTAATTGATATAGTCATTTTACAAAGCATGATTTGATTATATTTCCCTCTTTATTTCATGTGCATACTATAAAATTGAGATACCTAACAACTAAAATACTTCAATATTTTTATATATCTTAGATTAATTTCACAATGTTAATGGCTTCATCTCACACTCCTCTTCCTTCTACATATTCCATTGCTAGAATGACTGAATTCATGGACACAATGTTTGATTTATCAACATTAGAGCACCAATTTAAACATTATATGTCCATATGGGTGGAACTAGATGTAACAAAGCCTTATGGAGCAAGGGACCAATTGTATACCTTCACACAATGATACAAGGATGAAATTTTAGCTATTAAGGTAGTAAGCTTACACAATGTTGCTGTGAAACTAGAGGTAATGCTCAAATGAATAAATTTTTGGGAAAATATTTCACAATAAATGTAATAATACCCTTGTATCCTATATTAGTGGAAATAAATTTGAGATATACTATATGATCCCTATTCATGAGATAACCTACAGCTAGGATATGGTGAATTTATGGTTGCTTTCAAATTCAATCAAAGACAAATTAGAGAAATGGGTTGCCAGCCTAAGCAATTTTATGATCAAAGGCCCAATTTATTTTATTCCCATAATTTTTTTAGGCAAAGGATAATAATCACCATCACTTTACTAAATCATTTGTATGGCTTTTTGATTATTTCTTATGTTCATGAGATATGGGTCCTATTATTTGACATCATTCTAAGTTTGGACAAAAATATTTCCCTTGGAGAAATAATTAGCTCTAATTTAATGTACCAAATTAGTAACCCAACAAACCTAATTGATGGAAAATTATATAGGATGTCATACTTGGTATATGCTATAACTACTAACGTACATCCATCATATGTATAACTTTGGGAACCATCTATAAAGCATCCCAAAAATGAGGTTTGCAATGAATTCAATGTTCTTCACATATAAATTTAGGAGGCAAATTTAGATAATTATAGAAACATTTTATATGAGGGTGTATATGGTCATCAATGGTCATAACATACCTATATTATTAGAATAAATTAAGATAATCATTAGGAAAATGGGTAATTATTAGTATTACCTTGATTGAACTATGATCTGAATAGAAAGTACTAAGACACAAGCTTTATATCTACTACATATTTTTATACAAAAAGTGGTTGAATAGGAGATTGTTGCACAATTATATGATAGTGTGGACATAAAATTGAGGAGTGTTAAACAAGTAATTTTGCATCCAACCTCTCATAGCATCGACCATATACAATAAACTAAATAGAAGCACCTTAACTTTATGGGTAAAATTAGAATGCATTATGACTTGAAAAAGGCACCATTTAGGTATTGGGGTCCTAGAAAGAAGGTCAATGAGCACCTTAATAAATACGGAAATAAAGTTAAAATATTATATGGACACTAATGATACAATCATTATTCTATATTTTTTAATGTTGAAAATGATATTGAGGTTTCTATAAAGATGCCCAAGGTTGGCATGTCAATGATAGTGGCCCAAAAGATCCAATATTATCCTACCATTATAAAGGAAGATGCAAAGAGAATAGATATTGAATAATAGACATCAACACTAGTTCATGGGCCTCCTCCTCAACTAGAATCATGAATGGGAATAATAATTTTTAAGTAAGTAAATGCATCTAGGGATACATACCATAAGTCATATTGAATATCTCTAAAAGTCTCCCTACACCTCCAAGTGTTTTTTCTTCTCAACCCATAACTAGCATATAAAAATATATAGTTCCCATCGAATTAAATGGACCCCTTTCATTTATACCCTTACCTTCATTAAAAATATTACAATAATTATTCCATCTTTCCCTTCATAGTTTCTTGTTATTTCTAATCCCTTATCATTGGTTCCTACTATAGCACCACCAATGGAAGTGCCTCAATCTATTTAGAAACCATCCACACTTTCCATTACTCCATAAATAGTCATTTCCATTCCCACTCCACTTCCTCCACTTTCCACCATTGTATCTCCTTCATTTTCCACTCACCCACTTTAGGGGCAAATCCTATTCCTATTAGGCCACCACTAATGACATATCAAAAGAAGCCTATGACTCCTCTTATGTCTCCCTAAGTTACAAAAGAAGAAAAAAGGTCTGATGAAGGTATAAATACCAAATATGACCCTCTTTATGAGGAATCAAAGGATTAACATGAGGAAGTAGATTAAATAGAAGAGCAAGAGGAAACTAAGTCAGGATGAACATAAATATATGAAGAATCAACAATAAAATAAGATAAAGCTAACTCGGTTAAAATAGAATTCATATCAAAATATGAAAATAAATGAAGAAAAGATCTATATTTAGAATTAGAGTATAGACAAGTTCTAACCCAATCAATTACATCATTGGCTACACCTCCAAGCTCTCCACCTCTGATTATAAAGAAACATTGAAGGTGGTAGAGACCATGCCAGTCTCTATTTAAGAGAAAATTAGGGAGCTAAGTCCCAAGGAGATCCTAGTCATTACTAATGTGGATATAGGAGTTAATACAAGTCCCATATATGAAATTAATATAGAGGTTTTAATTTCATAAGCTATAATATAAACCTCTATACAACAACTTTCATTGGCACTACTACTCTGAGTGATAGCCAACCATCTAATGTAAGTACATAAATTCTTGATACTTTGGTGTCTCCTACAATTGTCACTATTGTAGTTAGCATAAAAGGAGACACCCATTCTTTTAATTCTTTTATTTTTGACTCTCGTAGTCCACTAAAAAGGCCTCATGCATTCATAATGCCAGTCTTACAAACCATAGCCTAAGGCCCATTGAATTTGTCTTTTCCTATTATCATCCACATTACTAGGAAATTCTACTACTATTTTGAGTTTGATTTAGACCCATATATATCATAAATCCATTAGTGGAGCTAATCCACAACCTCTTAAACCACATAAGTGGGTGATTTTTGAATATTTCGTGTCTACCTCTATTTTGGATACACAAGCTACACCTTCTAGGCCATATACATAATTAGGTATGCTTATTTCTATGGATACCAAAATAGATTATTCCACAGTCTTAGTATACAAGATTTTATAAAATACCAAGTATATAATTGATACACCTTCATAGAAGAATGTCACTACATGGAGAAAATCCATCCCATATTTTCCTAAATTGGTTAAATCTTCTCCTACCACCCAGCCTACTTTAGTACCAATGTTCCCACAAAGTCAATCCCCTCCTTCCACCTATGCATCTATATAACTTAAAAAATATAAAACTATAGTGAACATTCCTTCATAGATCTATAGTTACAAGAAGAGGAGGCAAGAAGGTACAATTTAATCATTATTGAGTAGCCAAAGGTGATGTTTTATTTTGTTAGACAAACTAATACATTAACAAAGGTTAAGATAAAAATCATGTTAGTAAAGGGTGAAAATATTTAGTTAGAATAGAGATAAGATATATTCTCTCTAAAAAAGAAGAGGAAGGTCCACCCTACATATCTAGATGAATATGAGGAATATCCTTACAATTTTTTTGATGAAACCGATGGAGTGCTTAAGAAGATGTTTATAAATTATGACCAATTAAAGAAAAGTTTTAAAGAAATAAATGTTATACAATCTCCCTAAGATATTGTAGATAATGTAAAATGAGTAGCTATAACACTATATAATATCATTGGTTCAATCAGACATACAAATTATAAGTAATTGGAAGCATTCAAATAGACTCATGATTTAGCAAGTACATATTTTGTATTGCAACCATCGTTAAGTACATAAACTCAATTTATGGGATAAATTATAGTGAAAACATATAATCAACCCAATTTTATGACACTTTAATCTATATTTACACTAGTTCCTCTATCAACTTTAGTTATAACCATGGTTGTAACTATATTTATAATGACTAATACTATGAGCATAAATGCTCTATCATCGAGCAGTGCGACATTAGTGCCTTGATTATATATGAATTTTTTTTCATGTCTTTGATTTTAATTGAGACTCAACTCTCAAAAATATTTTTTTAATATATATATATATATAACAATTCTAGTTGAAGGATAATATTTATATGTTTACATGCACTGTATGCATGGGTTTTAACACTTAGTTCTTAAAATAAAATATGTAAATTTAGATTTTTCTTGGAGGATGAGGCATCCCCATCCTAAGATATATTTATTTGTGTCCTCCACATTTCAAAGGGGGGAGAATTTTTTAATTGAGATGAATAATAAATTTTATAAATTATTTTATAAGTTTGCCTTAATCTGTGTGTTTTACTCTGATTTTTCACTTTTCTTAGTTTAAATAAGAAGAGATAAAACTGAAAATAAGGGTAGTGGTTATGATACCTAATAGAAGTGTTCATGTTGATATAGATGAATTATGATAACTCCTATTTGGCTAGGGAAGAATGACCTATAATAAGAAAGCACTTAAATAAAACCTATTTGTTAGATAAGGAGTAAGGTGGATTGCCTAACGGGAGCTAGATCCAAGAAAGTGTGAGCTATCTAGGAGGTTGTCAATCTACCTGCTTTAAAAAATTAAGTTTATAAATGAAAAATAAGGTACTTGAATTAAATAATATCAAATAAAAAAAATCAAATACAAGAATGTTTGCTAATGAAATGACTAAAATAAAGTAATAGTTGGTCAAAACTAATGCTAAAATTGGTCAAGTTAAAGGTGTGGTTTTTGGTTTGGCAATGTGTCAAGGGTTGAGAAAAGATGGTTTGGTTGGGGTTGGTAGATGGTTAAGGTTGTAAAATTATGAATATGGCAAAAGGGATAAATGGTGGTCCAAAAGGCATAAAGGGTAAATGGGGATCAAGAAGGCAAAAGGGTAATTGGTGGTCAAGAAGGAAAAAGGGAGTAAAGGGGTAAATGATAAGAAGGTAAAGGTAAGAAATAGGGGGAAAGAGAAGAAGAGGTTATGGGTTTGAGGTTTGGAGTTCAATAAAATAATAAGGCCAAGGGATAAGTTTAGAGGTCAAGAAAAGAGAACACCAAGGGGGATAAGAAATTGAAATATAAGAAATAAAACAATATTACTTTTGATGTTACTTGAAGATGTTAATGTTGATGTTGATGTTGTTTTTTATGCTTTATGATGGCTTGTAATTTTGGTAGAGTTTTGTTGCTTTAGGCTCCTCTCCTCTAAGATGAATGACCTCCAATACTTGAAAAATAAAATGCTCCAACCAAAGTCCCCCTAAATGGATGAAAGGGGAGTCATATTTATAGCATTTCATGCCAATAAACATGACAAAAGAGTGGAATAGTGAAATGTGGCATAATTTTTCAAGTGGGCTTATAAGTGGGTTAAGGGGATAAGGGTGGTGGGATTCCCACTTCACAAAGTGTTTCTTCCATTTTGATAATGTATCTAAATTTAGTGGAGATAATGCTCATGGACCCATATGAGTCCAAAGGAATTTCCACCAAGATAAATTATCTTTTGCTAATCACTTAAGAAAGTACCCCACAAACTTTGGCACCATTTTCCAAGTGGGTGCACATATTATTCAAGGGATAAGGATGGTGGTATTCCCACTTCATAAGTGTGTCTTCCACTTTGTAAGTGTGTCCAAAATAGGTGGAGATCTTGCCCATGTGCAAATATGGGTCTAAAATACTTTCAACCATCCACTTTTATCCTTTCCCAAGCACTTAACAAGGATTCCCACATACTTTATTACCATTTTCATGCATGAGGACAAAATCACGTGCTTTATAATGGTCCCCATAAGGAAAAATGCACCATACTTCAAAGGGTGGACCCTGTGATGCTTAATGATGTCATTAAGAGCCTTTGGTAAGGGTTTCAAGTAGGGTATTATGTACCACTCCAAGCCACCTCACTTTCAATCCATGTCACTTGCCATATCACTGTTGAGTCACCTACCATGTCACCATGAATAGTGGCATGTCATCATGATTAGTACCAGTAAATAGTGACAATGAATAGTGACTTGAAATAGTGTTTTCAAATAGTACTTTTGAATAGTAATATGTGAATAGTGATAGGGTAATAGTGACTTGGTTAGGTTAAGAGGGTTGAGTTGAGGATCAATAAGATTTAGGTGGTCCATAAGGTGGGGCTTGAGGCATTCAAATATATAGAACTACTTTTGTGCAATTTTTAGTGTGTACATTTTGCCCTTTTTTGTTATGCAGCTTTTAAATCAACAAGATGTAAAATAAAAATGGATTTTTTATCAGAGGTGTTCCCTCTCAAATTGGGAGTCAATGAGGGAAAGTATAATTGGGTAAAATTTTGATAAGTGGTTGGTGGTGAGTCACTAGGTGGTGACAAAAAGGGTTAGGAATTTGAAATGTAAAACATTCACACAAAATGTGATTAAGTGTGATAGCCAAGATCACACATAAACAAAAGTTCCCAATATTGGTAAAAATAAGGGTCAATTATAAGGGATAAGTGACTAATGTACCACGTGAATACAACTATGGTTGGGTACACTTTTTAGTCTCTTAGATAAGGTCAATGTTTTTATAGGTATCTGAGTTATAAATTACTCCCTTGAAAAACATAAATGTTTTGGTTATGTAATAGGTGGTGTAAGTTCAAATGTTCAACATGGCAAGGTTGGTGGGTGCGGTCAAAAGGACCAAGGCAAGGTTGTTACAAAATATGTGATAGTATAGGTCAAAATAGTGAACGTCAAGGTGGGCATGATCAAATTTTTGGTTAGTTGATGGTATATGAATGTGTTTATGGTGATGACGCATGATTAGAAGCACATAAAAGAAGCTATAATTAAACTAGATGTGGTAATAGAGATAAGAGTTAAGAGACATATGTTTACATGAACCATTGATGAGAGGATAAGAAGAAAGACATGGTGCATCTTCATTTGGTAAGGACAAAATAAAACATGAGGTTAGATCAGCCTAAGGAACATAATCCATTTGAATGCATTACATTAGCATGATTTGATGGATAAAAAAGGTGTTTTGATCATAAATGTTAAGGAGACTCAAAATCCCTTGATGTGTAGAGGGTTTAAAGGGGAAATAGGTGATAGGTAGTGTGAAAGGAATAGCTAAAGAGGGATAAGATATAAAAAGAATACCCATGCACAACATACCAATACATTAAAGGAAGAAATAGATGCACTTTAAGTAGTGAACCTGACAAGATTTTGTGCATTAAAGCAATAGAGTGGAGGACATGAGGAATTAGACATGGATATATATGTAAAAGTAATACAAACTAGGGAATTCACTCTGATGAGTGAGAAATTAGACTTTGAATGGGAAAATATGAGGGAGATCCAACAAGGGATGATGTGAAGGCAGACTAGGAGAAGGACGAAGTAGGAGTGATAAGATAGTGAGGTCACAGATAAATATGAAGTGGGATAAGGATGGAAGAATCCAGACACGGATAAGGAGGGGAAAAAATATCATGAAGCATAAGTAATGTTCATAAGGAGGATGATAAAAATGAAATGAAATAGAGAAATGAGAAGAAAAATAAATGGTAGAAGATGGGGGTGTGAGAAATGTACAAAAAAATAACAAATTGGGGAATTGAAAAGGAATGGGAGAGAAGGTTAGCTAAAAGGATTGAAAATATGTCTAAAAGAGACCAAGGAGAAAATATTTTGGTGATGAAAATGATAAAAAAGGAAACACATGGAAGAAAAGGAAATAGGAGGAAAAAGGAGTGGAATGAGGACACAAAAAAGATGACAAGAGAGTGAATAAGTAGGTGGTATCATGACCAAGTAAACATGGATATGAGAAATGATGATAGGAAAGGAGAGGAATAAAAAATCAAATCAGATGGTGGCATTGGAGAGAATAATGGCATGAAATATGGTAAAGGGGTTAAGAAAAATGAGGGGAAATAAAGGATGGGTGGATAAGAAGGTGAAGAGATAAGGTAGGTGGCAATCAGCTTGTTAGAAGAGATTGACAAGCTGAAAAGTGGTGAGGTGGTGAAGAAATAGGGGAGAGAAATGGAAAATGGATGAGAAGAAAAGGAATAAGTGAAGTAAGAGAGAAACACATTGAAAGGGAATGAGATGAAAATAAGAGATGAAGATTAGGGATGATAAGAAAAAAAGGAAGGAAGAAGTAAGGGGGTTGGAAAGGATATAAAGCATGGACACTCACATAGATGTAAAAAAGAAGCATAGATATATATGGGAAGAGGAAAATGGGAATGCAAAGTTCAAAAGGATATAATAGATAAGAAGAAAATGGAAATTATGGAAGGCTTCTCAAAGGATAAATACCTAGTGAGAATCTAGTTGTGGAGGAAAAAAATAAGACAAAAAGGATGAAAGGATGAAAATAAACCAAACAAGAAGAATGGAAAATGGGAAAGGTGGGAAGAGTGGCAAATCAAAATAAAATGGTAGCACACATAAGAATAAAAGTGGGATTTAGAGAAAAAAAATAGAAGAAACTGAAAGCATGTGAGATGTAAAATATGGGAAAGATGAAAACAAAAACTAAGAATTAGAATGAAAATGGCTTAGAATCAATGGAAGAGAAGTAAGAAGGTTGTAAAAAAGAAGAGAAATATGTTAAAATGTCCATCGGTGTAAAAGGGAACAGGATGATGTGGAATTGGTGAGGAAAATAGAGTTATGAAGAGGGTATGACAAATTACCAAGGGCAAGGGGAAATGATGAGGATGATGAAAAAAGACAAATCAGATAGAGGGAAAGGTTGGTAACAAGTGGAGAGAGGGAAAAAAATATAAAAAGTGGGTGGGGGAGTGAGAAATGAAGCAAGCATAATAAATGTAATGAAAGGTGACAGGGATGCCAATTAAGTAGAGGAGATGGTGGATTTATAGGAGATAAGAGAGGTAGATAAGGAAGGTTATCAATCCTTATTTTAAAAGAGATTGACAATCTGGAAAAATGGTTAAAAGATATTGACAAGTTGGAGGTAGGGAGATGGTGAGGAGATAGGTATAGAAGTGGAGGAAGAGATTTTAGGTGAGAAAGGAGAATAAAATTATTTATGCAGTTGAGCTACCCTCAATAACTGACTATTACCTACATAATCTAAAAAGACCTTAGGTAAATGTAGTTCTCTCAGAAATAGGGGGAAAATAAAGAAGTATTATATGATGTGAAAATATAAGGATGTTAAGAAAAATTCAAAGCTTCCATGATGTAGGATACCCTAAGCAAGAGGGCACTGTTAGCAATGGAAATTAGTGAGAAGAAAAATGGGATGGTAATTAGTTATTAGTGGTTGAGCTTCCCTTAGATGTGAATCAGTGCCTATATAGTTTGTGGACATCAGGGCAATGTAGTTCTCCATATTAGTGAGACATTACTAGGGTGGAGAAGGGTAGTTGGGTTTTGATTTAGGTGGGTTAGTTGGGTTGGTAAGGTGGTGAAGGCAAGATTTCAAGTAGGGGGTGGCTAATAATAACTTTAGGCTAAATGTAGTTTTCCAAGGGTTGGTTAGTGGTGTTCAAATAGGTTGTCCCAATTTTATGTACTAGGGGGTTTAGGATGGGTTGATGGAGAAGGTTTTTAAAATAGAGACTATGGGTTTTGGTGAAGGTGATGGTGAGGGTGTTTATCTTAGATTTCTCATAAAATGGCAAGAGTATATGGAAAAGGTGCTCACACAATGATGAGAGCAATGGCTAGAGATCAATGAATAGTCACCATAATGATCCCACATGCATTAGGATGAGGAAACATGGATGGTAAAGGGAGGATAAAGAAGATGTTATCACAATGCTAATCACCACAAATTTTCATCAATAGAGCAAGCCAAAGAAGAGGTGCCTTTATGAAGAGGATACACCTTGTAAAATTATGTGAGGGTATAAGTATAGTGATGGCATCTATATCTATGAGCCAAGTTTTAAAATATTGGAATCTATCAAGAGCTACATAGTATTTTTGGTAAAATTTCATCATCATTATGAGCTGAGTTTTATGGGAAGTAGTGAAGTTACAACCTGAAAAGATTTTATTTGAAGGTTTAGCAAATTCCACATGGTAGAAAAGTAATAGCATGGTGAGTGATATAGGATGGATTGTGCCTAACTCAAGAGCTACATATCTAGTTTGGTAAAAAGGTGTCCATGTCTACATCCTCTATCCTAATACCTAGGAATGAATAACCTTGGGTTCCACTAGAAGAGGCCCTGCTAGTAGGAAGTTATGTGACCCTAGATATTGCATATACAGGTAGAACAGAGGGTGGAAATGGTTATGATGGTTGATCAAGGTGAAAGACCTAGAGTGGAATTTTATTCTTATCTTTTGGGGAGGAATGTGAAATAAGGGAAAAAAATATGCCCCCCAATGACTATCAACATGGGGAATGTTGTTGAGGCTAGCTCAGTAAGTAATCAACAAGGAAGATGGATCGACACAAATGCATATTCTCTAAATAATCAATGTAATGCCTAAGTAGTAAAATAATTTATGTATGTGCCTTAGGTGATGTGTGTGTAATTTGATGATGTTGTATGTACCGTACAACTCCTTGCATCTTAAATAAAATATTGCATAGTTTTTTGTAAACATGTACATAATGTGTTGAATATTATAAGGGATGTTGTTTATGGTTTTTATTATCTTGCTTAAGGTAAATCATGTGAGGTAATGCAATAAACAACACTAGATGGTAAAGTGAAGAATATAATGAAGAGACAAATATTGTAATGAAAATATCAACTAAGCACATTAGGATAAGAAGAGGACATGATGCTTCTTCTCTGACAAGGACTAAAAAATAGACCTAAAGTGGGATTGGCTTAATGAACATAATCCATTCAAATGCTTCACATAAGCAATCATTAGTGAGTTAAAAGGTATTTTTGACCACATGATGTTAAGTAAGCTCAAGAATCCCTTGCATATAATTAAAAGGGAGATGGGTAAAAATGGAACCCTGTTGTGAGACTATCATGTCTCTTCTATAGGTGCCTAAAGAGTTATTTATAAACAATTATATACCTAAATTGTGTAGACTAATTGATATAAGAAGTCTACTTATGAATGTCAATTACGGATTCCACCTTATTATGATACTTGAGAGTCAACTATGACTTTCATGATATTTTTCTGCTTTTAATTTGATATTGATAATATATCTCTTGTTATATTGTTGTATATGGGAAGTTGATAAATGTGGGAAGATAATTGCTACAGTTTTTGACAAATGCTTGACTTAACCATATTTAAAGGGAGTGGTCTAAGTTTATATTCTTTATTTAATGCTTTTGATATATGTCCTTCAAGAGAGTAGTCTACCTTATATTTGGTAATTTCAAATAAATTTTCAACAACTATCTTTCAAGGGAGCAATCTGTGAATGCTAGGAATGACCCATGATATTAGTGATATGAATTTTGTTATATTTCTTTGATTTTTCTTGACATATAATTGATTAGGTTGATGTAGTGGTTAACATTTATGAAGGCAAATGTAGAAGCATAAGAAGGTATAACTAGGTGTTAAAAATATTTAAGTGATAATGATCATAGGGATCCATCCTGAAAAGAGGTGGAAAGTACCATGAAAATCATTCCATGGGAAGAGCTATGATACCCATTATTCAATATAAGGTTATGTTGATGATAGATAATCACATGATTTAGTTTTAATCAGTTTCCCCTAAAATAGGGAGATGAATGTAGGTGGATAGCAAGAAATGAGCTTGAGTTAAACAAAAGGTATACTTGATCCTTCTTAACAAAAGAATGAGTGTAGATGTGAAGCATTAAGGGGCTTAGTTTTTGGGTGGCCTTTAAGATAATATAATTTATAAGCTCATAATACATACTTGTGGGTTATGGTATAAGGTCCAATATAATTGAAAGCAAACTTACCTCGCTTGCTTTTCTCCATATTGATGACATGTTGATTTTCCTATAGGACGAGGTCTATAATATTAAACTCTTGCACTTTGAGGCATTTTTTATAAGCATACTTGATTCATTATTGATAGACATAAATATGTTTAAGTGATATGAGGAGATTTTTATTGAGGAGTTTCAATCATGCTAGATGTTCCTAATGATAGTCATTCTCAGAAATGATGTCCCACAAAGATATGTGAAGAGAGGGAATCTAGACATCAAAAGGCAAGACTGCCTCTGCTTCCAAGACTAGAGAGAAAGGGGTATCACCCATAGATATTTGAATGTTAGTGTAATAGTCCTATAAATTGAAGGGGATGAGCCAATGCCAATCTTGACCTAAATCACTAACTAATTTTGTTAGCATCTTGTTGAGGGTTTTGTTAGACTTTAGCCTATCCATTTTCTTGTGAAAGATAAGGTGAGGAAAAGCTTAACTTGATTCCAAATACATCATAAATACCTTGGACTTGCTTGTTCTTAAAATATTTTCCATTATCGGTGATGATCTTATGTGGAACACCAAAGTGATAGATGATATGGTGATTAATGAAGTTGACTATCTTATTGGCTTTGGTCATGATGAGAGGAATAACTTCCACCCACTTGGTGAAATATTTAGTGATTGTGATGATGGAGATATACCATTGTGAAGAATGAGGATTGATTTCCCCAATGAGATCAAGTCTCCATTTTGAGAAAGGCCAAAAGTCCTTGGATATTTACAGGTTATTGGTCATTGCGTGATGTAGATTAGCATGTTGTTCATATTTAACACACTTTTTACATAATCACAATTATATTGGTTGAGTGTGGGCTAATAGTAGCCAAGGAAATGATAGTTTAGTGACATCTAAACTGCTAAAGTGTCCCCCATAGATCCCATCATGTGTTTACTTGATAGTATGGGAATCTACATGGTTGCGTAGGCAATGAAGAAGGAGACCATCAAAACCATGTTTGTAAAGGATTCCCATCAGTAGGTTGTAACAAGAGTTACTTTGAACAAAGGCTCTTCAGTTATTCTTAGAGAGGTTGGGAGGAATGATGTCGAGGTTGAGTTAGTCAAAGGTTTTTTGGTACCAAATGTCTGAAGGGGATTCTTTTGCACTATAAATGGTAGGGAGGTCAGATTAGTTATAAGAGAGTTTGGTAAAATAATGAATGGTGACAAAGATTTTGGAGTTGGAAGGTTGATAAGGGATTTGGGAAGTAAGGGAAGCTATTGTATTAGCAAATTTATTGGTAGATCAAGGAACATATTGGATATGATAATGATCAAATGATGTTAAGAGTACATCTACTAGTTGTTTGTAATTTTACAAGACATCATTTTTACATTGATAGGAGCCATTAACTTGGTTAACCATGAGTTTAGTATCACCAAAGACATTGATGGTCTTAATTTCCAAAGCTAGAGTGGTTTGGAGACCTATGAGTAGGGCTTCATATTTAGCCATATTGTTTGTACACTTGAAATCAAGCTTGAAATAAAGAGGAATGGGTTTACCATTGTGGGGAATGAGAATGACTATGGCACCCCTACCTCATTGTCACTTTGATCCATCAAAGAACATAGTCGTTTGGTAGATTATGTCCTCTTTGGAAAGAGTAGCAATGGATTCATCTAGAAATGCAAGAGGAAGTGGTTGGTTTTTTGGTAAAAGAGCATTAGCCAATTGGTTAGCAACAACTTTCCCTTTAATCACCTTCTACTAGAGGAACTCAAAGTCAAACTCAGCTAGGAGCATGAACCACTTATCCATACACTAGTTTTGATATGGTTTAGAGTGCATATACTTGAGTTGGTTAGTATTAGTGATGCCAAAGGTCTTGTGATTGAGAAGGTAATGGCACAATTTGGAAGCCACAAAGACTGAGGCAAGGTAAAGTTTCTCGATATGGGTGTAATGAGTCTCATAATTTATAAGTATTTAACTTATATAATAGACATCTTGTTCTTTGTTTTGTTCATCATGGCGAGTGAGCATTGCCCCTAGGGAATGGTCAATGTTAGAGATGTAAAGTTAGAAGGTTTGATCCTCTTTAGGAAGGATAAGAATGGGTAGAGAAAGAATATATTATTTGAGTGAATCGAAGGCTTGTTGGTAGTCCTTGGCCACTTAAAAGAGGTATCTTTCCTAAGAAGATGGTGAAAGGGTTGACATCTATCTGATAATTGAGAAATGAAGTGATGATGGATTGGAACATCCCTTGTAGGTTGTGGAGTTGTTCAATGTGGGTTAGAGGTGGTATTTCAATAATTTATTTGACTTTGGCAGGATCTACTTTGATTCTTTAAAGAGAGATGATAAAGCCAAGAAGTTTTCTTGAAAGGACCCCAAAAACACATTTCTTAAGGTTTATTCAGACATGAAAATGGATTAGGAACTCAAAGATAATGCTAATAACTTTTAGATTATCTTTGTGAGATTTGTATTTTCCAAAGAGATCATCGATATATTCCTTTATGATGGTTTGGATGAGATCATGGAATATGTAGGTCATAGCTCATTGGTAGGTTGAACCAATGTTATTCAGACCAAATGGCATGACCCTATAGCAGAAGGTTCCCTAAGGGTTGATGAAAGAATTTTTATGTTGATCTTTAGGAGAAATCAAGACCTAATTATATCCCAAGAAACCATCCATGAGATATAACATCTTGTGGCTAGTTGTAAGGTCAATAAGTTGGTCGATGCTAGGTAAAATAAAGCCATACTTTGGATAAGCAAGGTTAAGGTCTTGAAAATTGATACAGAGGTGAAGTCCCTTGATAGATTTGGTAATGGGAATGATGTTATAAACCCATTAGGGATAGTCAGTGGGTTCGATGAAATTGATAAATAAGAGGTGTTGAAGCTCTTCCTTGACTAGAAGGGCAATATGAGGGTACATCCTATGAAGTTTTTGCCAAACAGGTTTAGCGTCAAGATGAGTGACAATGTTATGGATGGAAATAGAAGGATCAATTTTAGGCATATCTTGATAGGACCAAGCAAATGCTATGCTTCAGTCATGAAGGAAAGAAGGGTAATCTTGTTATTCTATAGAATTCAATTATTGACCTATTTTAACAATATGGGTCTTATCATGAGTACCTAAGTTGACATCGATAGTGGATTCATTCAACATGGTTTGCTTCTTAGGAGGAAGGGATTTGTATATAGAATAATCCCCTATATCAAGGTAAGTGAGAATCAAAGCATCATGTTGACGCTGAACAATATTAATGGTAAGAGAGTATTTATCTATCATCTTAGGATGGGTCAAAGGGATGGTGATGTTTACCCCCTTCTTTTGATAAGTCATGGGTCCAAGAGTGATCATGTTGATGAAAAAAAAAGTTGGGTGAGATGATTTCATCATCCTCACACACAAATGGACGTGAGGTTGGTGAAGAAAGGGTATCCTCTTTAACAATGATGATGGTATGTGGTTTGGGATACTTCTTGTTGGGTAGGATGAAACTAAGGCATGCATCTTATGAGGTTTCCTAGTCTCGATGGTAACTAGCTCATGCAGGCCTTACTCATATCGTTCAAGGCCAAAGCCTTTCCAAGCACACTAATTAAGTTATGTCTTAGAAAATCTTGGTTTATCTCGATAAGAGAAATCGATGGTAAATGGTCAAGGTGAGGAAGGGGTGATAGAAGAATCAAGGGGTTTATCAATTCCCCCATAGATAAAATGGGTTTGATGGTTGGGAGGTCCAAAGGGAATGATAATTTTGATATTAGGGTCATATCTCGACTAATTGATGAGTTTCCCATACTCATGAGTAGGGAGTGCATCAAGAGCTAAAACTAGGTACTCCCTTAATGAGAGATGTTGGAATATAGATTCTAAGGGTTCCTCTATGAGGATTTGTGAAGAAGGGATAGATGAGCTAGTTAATGCTTCATTGATGGTTGGTAGTTGGGGTGTAACTATTAAAGGTGTGCTAAATGGGGGTATGAGGACATCATTGGGGTGATAGGTCATTTTGCATGTTGATAAATAACTTGGGTTTGATTAAATGGTGATGACCTAGCCTTATGATCAAATTTGATGCAATGATGGAGGGTAGAGGGAACACATTCCATAGAATGAATCCAAGGTCATCCCAAAAGACGTTGTATTAGAATTCCCCTTCCACAACATAGAAGAGTTTGGGGAGCATGAGAGGTCATATATAGATATGAAATATGATAGTTCCCAAGCTAGTAGCCATGGTGTCATTGAAGGAGTGAAGGATGGTCAAGGATTCAGACATGACATTATCTGGAAAGTTGAGTTGGTTATAGGCATGAAAGGAGATGATGTTAATGCTAGCTCCCCCATCAATCATGACTTGTTTGATATGGGTTTAGTTGATTTAAGTGGTAACAAAGAGTGGGGGATCAAGGTCCTCAGGATGTATGGAAGGTATTTTTGAATCCTTGAAGGTGACAAGGTTAGAAATTTGAAGGGCACCAATAAAGGTGGCTAGAATTTGAGGGTCATTAGGTTGGACCTCAGTGGATTGTAAAGCATTGATGAGTGCTTGGTAGTGATGAGTATATGTAGAGATTAACTCATACAAGCTCATTTTTTTGGGGTTTGATGAGGTTATTTGAGGATAGATCTCTAGATTGATATTGTAGGGTTAAATTAGGGGGCACCTAAAATAGACACCTTGGGTCTAGTTGAAGATGGAAATGGTTGGGTGTGGGTTGGTTGGGAGTTGGAAGAGGCATAAGTTTAGGGAATGGACACCTTAGCCTTCCCTTTATATTTATGTTATGATCTAGTGACCACATTGATAGTTTGGATAGAAGGAGAGGTTGAAGTAGTAGAGTGGTCAGATTCATCTTCACTTTTAGGTGAGATTGGAGGAGTGGGTAAGTGTTCACCATGTTTGGTAGGTATGGGTGATAGTTGTTTTGGTATGGGTGATATAGGAGGTTCATTGTTAATATATCATCCTCATCATAAAGCCAATGGATGAGTGTTTGGATAGATTTATAATTCTTCATATCATGTCTTGATGTCCTATGGTATAAGCAAATCAAGTTGTCATTGAACCATAATGGTTTTGGGCATGAAGGGTCAAATGGTTTTATGGGTGGTGGGCTCAAGGAAGAGTTTTACAATAACCTCTATATAATGGTTGAATAGGATTCAAGCAAAGGTGTTGGAGGTGATATGTTTTTGGTTTTAGGGGTTGTAGCCTTATTAGAAGTAGACTTCACTATGGGAGTTGTTGGTGGTGGAAGAGTTTTGGTTTTTGGTTAGGATTGTTTAGGTATGGTTGTTTTAAAGGTGGATGATTTATAAGTGGAGGGTGCATGTTTAGTGATTGGTGGGAAGGTATAGGTAGACTTGTTAGTTAAGGATGATGGGTAGTTTGATTATTTGGTGGAGGTGAGTATACATGGAGAAAAAGGATAAGGTTTAGTAGATGAGGAATAGGTGATAGGGATAGTAGAGGGATGGGGTCCTAAGATAGAGGGTAAGAGGGAAGGAGGTGGTATGGGTCTAGTTTAAGGTAGAGGTTTGGGTAACTCCATCTTTTTGGTTATTTTGGTTGGTGGTTTCTTTGGTAGACTACATGGAGTTAGGTCCAACTTCAAAGAGGGATGATTATGGATAGGTGTAAGAAGTATTCTTAAATCCTTGATAGGTTTGATAAGAAAAGCATGAGATGTTTTTATAGGTTTGGGTGGAGGTGATTTAGATGGTTCTCTTATGGTTTTGGTAGATCTAGTTAGGGTGATAGGAGAGGGCTTGGATACTTGGTCATTGGTTGGATTAAGTGGTTGAGGGTTGGTTAGTTTGGTGGAGGTTTTAGATGGTTTGGTGGAGGTTTTGGTTGGTTGGGTAGATATGGTAATAGGTTGGTCAATAGAAGTGGTGGGCTAGTCTGTCAAAGAAGGGATTGGAGATTCTATTCTGGTAATATAAAGGAGACCTAATTATTTATAGAAGGTGGCTTGATCCATGTCAGGGTTGGAGACAAATTCTAATTTTTTCACTACCCTAGATAATGGTTCATAAGTTGGTTTAATTCCCTGAATGGTGGATTTAAAATATAACCCCCTAAGTGGAGACATAAGGATGGTAACCTTATCCTCTTCCTCAATCAAAGGATGCAAGGTTGGGATAGGTGGCTCCTCTATGGGAGGAGTAGACATGAGTATTTCTTCTTCATAAATGATTTTCGTGGGAGTGGTGAGTTGCTTGGTAATTAGAGAGGAAGGTAAGATGGGTGTGTGGTCTAGTATGTCAGTCAAAGGGGAGGTTGGTGAATCCACTACCTCATTGAGTGGAGAAGGAGAAAGAGGTATTTCCTTGGTTTGGGTTCCCAGAAGGGGATAAGGTAACTATGTTACCTCAATAAGTAGAGAGGGTGAGGGATAGGTAGGTTGGTGAGTGGGTTCTTTAGTAGCAAGTGTGTCAAGAACCATGTTAACAGTATGGGTATCATGAGAGAACTCGATGTTGTTGCTCTCATTCTTGGTAAGAGAAAGGTTTGGGAAAGGTTACCAGCATATATCAAGGGATTTTTTTGTGGTGCATTGGGGTTTTCCAAATTAAACCCCCCTTTATCAATGAGGGATTGGACAAGGTTATTGAACATATTGCACCTATTGATATCATGTCCTATCCCACAATTGAAGGCACATGAATAATTCTCATTGTACCAACCATCGAAAGGATGAAAAGAGTCAAATTTTTGGGGTGGTTTAATAGGAGGAAGTTAAATAATATTATCTTTAAATAACTTCTCCAAGATAGAAGCATAGGATTCTCCAAGTAGAGTTAATTTCTTCTTGTTATTCTAGGTTTAGCTCCTTAGGTTTTGCTTTGAAGAATTAGAGGAATTTGGTTGGTTTATGGATGGTGGGGGGGTAACTTTAAGGACAACTACATTCATGGTTCCTTTGACCTTAGTATTGGTATTGGTTTGGTTGTTTAGTTTGGAAGAAGAAGCCTTGTTGGTTTTGTAGGTGGAGTTTTTTTTCTTTAATTTTAGCCTCCCTTCATCAAAGGCTTTATTCTCTAACTTACATGCCATGGTAAAAGCTTCATCAAAAGTCCAAAAGCTTTGGACATGCAGTGTGGAGGAGATATGTTTAGCACATGCCTCAGTAAAAATCTCTATGATTTTAAGTTAAGGCAAAGAAAAGGAAAGTTGGTTAACTAATCTCCTCCAATGAGCCACAAAATAAGCAATTGACTCATCATCAAATTGCTAGATGGAATAGAGGTCAATAATGGAAACTTTCTTAGAGATGTTAATCAAAAAGTGATCCAAAAAAATTTAGGCCAGTTCAGTGAAGGAGATGATGGAATGTTTGGGTAAGGCACTATACCAATCTAAGGTCAGACTGACTAGAGACATGGGGAAAGTGTGGAGAAGAAGGGCATCATCATAGGCGATGAGATAAAAAGCATGCCTAAATTCCTTAATGTTTTTTTGTAGATCCTTCTTAATTTGAAATTTGGATAACTTGGGAAGTTCCCATTGGGGAGGATAAGGTTAGATAGGGATGGATGGGTGAATGGGTTCATTACAAATTGGGTCATAGGATAAATGGTCATGAGCCTTTAAAATAGATGATTCTATATTAGACATTTTATCTATCAACATCTTAATCAAATCAGTTTGAGGTTGGGTAGCTACATAATTGGGTGGTAGGTTCAATTGAGGTTGGGTGGTTATAATGTATGGATAAGAGGTAGAAGGTTGAGAAAATGCCAATAAAATGCCACATATTGGTATGTGGTCATAGAAGGTTGGGATGAAATGGGCATGTATCCTTATGTGTTAGGAACATATTGGTATGATTTTATAGGGTTTTGATAAGGGATGGACATAGATTGGTTTGGAGGTATGGTTAAAGTGGTAGTTGAGGTTGAGTGGTAGTCCTTGTGCTAATAGGTGGAAGGGTAGAAGTTATGGAAAGTACCAAACTTTGGAGTGGGGTGGAAATTGGTGGGTTGGTATTAAAAAGAGGAAGGGTATAAATAGGATTAGAAGTTACCCCTATGGTAGATGGGGTATAGGTAATAAGAGGTAAGGTTGTCCCTACATTGGAAGTGTTGGTTGGTGTAGGAGGGGTTTAGTTATATGTTGGCATGTTGGATTGGGTTTTGATGGTGGTAGTGGTTGGGATATTGGTAGAGGAAGAGGCTTTAGTGATAAAAATTTGGGTGGAGGTAATGCCAACCATAAGAGGGGGAGGCATGCCATATGGTGGATCTGTAAGAGGAATCGAAGTGATAAGGGTACGATGAGCTAAAGTTTTAAGGTAATGTTAAAGGGATATGGGGTTGTTTTTAAGGAATGTGACAAAATAAACATTACCTTAAATAATTATTTAAGGTATGGTAAGAGTGGAAGAATGATGAGGAGAACCCTCAACATCTAAAATATACTCCATAGAGGAGGAGGAAGAAGAGGAAGGTTGTCTTTGGTTGGTCTGATTTCTCAACTATTATCTAGTACAAACCATGTGAGAAACTAGGAAAGAAATGATACTAACTCACACCTCAAACACAAAGAAAGCAAAAAAAATGGAAAATCAATCAAAACATACACTAAGATGTGTTAAGTCTTAGAGTTTTAATTATCTCTTTTGGCTTATGCCTTAGAAAGTGTGAAGAAAAAATTTTGCTTGTAGAACAAGTCCTAGAAAGAAGTCATGTTTGATTTTAGGTTGTGTTTAGGTGCTCAAGAGAGATCTATATTGGATCAAGTATATGGCCTAGTACTTGGGGCTTACTCCCCTCACTTTATGGTCCTGCAATATAGTTAGGTGCTTAGCCGATATACCATGTATCCAGAGTTTATACTCGACTAGAGAGTTGAGTTGGCTATCCCCTCAGTGATTAAATCCAAGCAAGATTACTGGGAAAGGGTAATGTTACTGCAAGGTGATGAAATACTAGTTGAGCCTTGTCTCAAGTATGTTAATGTTTGATTTGATGAAATTGGTTTGGTTTGTGTATGATAAGAGTGATTACTATGATTAATTCACTGTTTAAATTTAAACTATGTGAACTAAACAAGCAAGCAAACAATGGATGCAATGTTTATTTTAAACCAAAATTAAAAAAACTATATTTCTTTTCATGAAAACAAGAAAGAATATGGTGCACCTAAATGCAGTATGAAGATGCAATCCTAATCCTAGGATGAGTGCTTTTTTATTTTCCTTTTTGGAACACAAAAATACTTGTAATTAAGATTTTTTTTTTTTTTTTTTAAGAAAAGGAAGAATTAAAATTAAGATTTGCAATTCCAAATTGCAAGAAAGAACATTTAATTTGAAAATAAATGATATTTTACTAATGCAACTACAATTTCCTAAAATAACTAAGAACCCAAGAAAACTCTAGGGTCCCATCAGGCATGCCATAACTGTTTTACTTTAATTTTTCATTTTTCTTAGTTTTAAAGAAAAGATAAAACTAAAAAGAAGGGTAGTTGTTATAAGAACCTAATATAAGAGCACACGTTGATCTAGATGAAGTATGAGAGCTCCTCTTTGGCTCAGGAAGAATGACCTAGAATAAGAAAGCACTTAAATGAAACCTATTTATTAGACAAGGAGTAAGGTGGATTACCTAGCGGGAGCTAGATCCAAAAAAGCATGAGCTATCTAGGAGGTTGTCAATCCACCTATTTTTAAAAATTAAGTTTATAAATGAAAAAGAAGATACTTACATTAAATAATAGGAAATAACTAAAATTAAATGCAAGAATGCTTGCTAATGAAATTATTAAAATAAATCAATTGTTTGTCAAAACTAATGCTAAAGTTGGTCAAGTCAAAGGTGTGGTTTTTGGTTTGGCAATGTGATAAGGGTTGAGAAAATATGGTTTGGTTTGGGTTGGTATATGGTAAGGTTTTTAATTTATTAAGATGGAAAAAGGGGTAAATGGTGGTATAGAAGGCATAAAGTGTAAATGGGGGTCATGAAGGCAAAAGGGTAATTGGTGGTCAAGAAGGCAAAAGGGGGTAAATGGGTAAATGGTAAGAAGGTAAAGGTAAGAAATAAGGGGAAAGAGAAGAAGAGGTTATGGGGTTGAGGTTTGGAGATCAAGAAAAGAATAAGGTAGAGGGGTAAGTTTGGAGGTCAAGAAAAGAGAAGGCCAAAGGGGACAAGAAATTGAAATACAAGAAATAAAATGATATTACCTTTGATATTGCTTAAATATGTTGTTGATGTTGATGTTGATGTTGTTGTTGATGATTTGTGATGGCTTGTAATTTTGGTAGAGTTTTGTTTCTTTAGGATCCTCTCCTCTAAGATGAATAACCTCAAAAACCTACAAGATGAAATTCTCCAACCAAAGACCCCCTAAATGGATGAAAGGGGGGTCATATTTATAGCATTTCATGCCAAGAAACATGACAGAGTGGAATAGTGAAATGCGGTGCCATTTTTTAAGTGGGCTCATAAATGGGTTAAGGGGATAAGGGTGGTGGGATTACCACATCACAAAGTGTGTCTTCCACTTTGATAATGTGTCCCCAAATTTACTAAAGTGTCCAAATTTAGTGGATATAATTTCCATGGACCCGTATGAGTCCAAAAGACTTTCCACCAAGCTAATTTTTCTTTTGCTAATCACTTAACAAAGTTACCCATAAACTTTAGTGTCATTTTCCAAGTGGGTGCATAGATGAGTCAAGGGATAAGGGTGGTGGGATTCCC
Organism: Torreya grandis; assembly: GCA_037957365.1. Lineage (NCBI taxonomy): Eukaryota > Viridiplantae > Streptophyta > Pinopsida > Cupressales > Taxaceae > Torreya > Torreya grandis. Next base: position 799,942 of record JARHVA010006393.1, read on the forward strand.
ACTTCATAAGTGTGTCTCCCACTTTGCAAGTGTGTCTAAAATATGTGGATATCATGCCTATGTGCTCATATGGGTCCAAAATACTTTCAACCACCCACTTCTATCTTTTCTCAAGAACTTAACAAGGATCCCCACATACTTGGGTGAAAATTTCATGCATGAGGAGAATATCACATGCTTTAGGATGGTCCCATAAGTAAAAATGTGCCATACTTCAAAGGGTAGACCCTGTGATGCTTAATGATGTCATTAAGCACCTTTGGCAAGGATCTAAAGTGGGGTATTATGTCCCACTCCAAGCCACCTAACTTTCAATCCATGTCACTTTCCATATCACTTGCCATATCACTTACCATATCAATGTTGAGTCACCTGCCATTTTACCATGAATAGTGACATGTCATGTCATCATGAATAGTGTTGGTGAATAGTGATAGTGAATAGTGACTTGGAATAGTGTTTTCAAATAGTAATTTTAAATAGTACAATGTGAATAGTGATAGGTAAATAGAAACTTGGTTAGATCAAGAGGGTTGAGTTAAGGGTTAAGAAGGTTTAGGTGGTCCAAGGGGTGGGGCCTGAGGCATTCAGACATATAGAACTACTTGTGTGCAATTTTTTAGTGTCTACAATGTGTTTCTTCTCCAAACCTTGTGATTCATTGAAATTTTTTTGTCATATTGGTATTTTTAGTTTTTGGGTTATGTATAAATGTTTTCAATAAATTATTCATATTTTGATGTATCTAATTTGAATGATTTATGTTCATTAACCATAATCTCCCTTTGAATATGTGAAAATTATAATCATACATTGATAAAAACCTTTAATTATGAATTTTGAAGTTTATTTTATTTATTTCCTTGGACTCCTAATTGTGTTTGTGTATTTTATGTGTTGTTAATAACCTGCAATAGGCTTGATTTCTCAATCACTTGTCCAAACCATAAGACAGGGTCTAGTTGTAAGGATTTCATCTATCTTTGGTTCATAAAACCTTCTTTTTTGTCCTACCTTTCCATATTTTTAAACTTTTTTTATCTAGTCCACCTTAGGTTATAATCCACCTAGCCATCTCATTTAGAATTTTGATTTATTTTAGATTCCATACATCCAAACCATCTAATGTAAATAATTGATTGCTCATTGTTATTCCACCACCATATTATTTACAAAAATGAATATGTAACTCATGCCTTGGAGTGAAGTTTCTTCATTGATCCTAAAATGTTAGATGCTAACTCATAAGATTATATGGTGTGCATACAACCCAAATTAACAATTTTTATCTTGAGACATATATGAGGTGCATATGTCATGTAAAGATCACCTTAAATGGAAAAATTAAATTAGTTTGTATATTTCAAATACTAATATAGATTGTTATCATACCTAAGATGAACTTCTACGGACCTTATTGAGCCAATTTAGTGCAGTAGTTGGTTCATATTTTGGCAAGGTTGAGGTTATTAATTCACTTAATCTTACCAATTTTATAATTTATACTTGATAAAATCATCTATCTTCACCAGATATATAGTGTGATTTTATTAGATCGCTCACACTCACTAGGTTATAAGCATGATTGGGTTACACGATTGAGATATGTTCATTGACCGTGTGAAAACACACATTTTCACCAATGATAGGGGCATGTTGTCCTCTAATATCTATATATATATGCACCTGCAAGTTCAAAAATTATCCTAATTTCAATTCCAAGGCTTCATAATAAATCATCTTATTGATGGTATTTTTTACATAACAACAATTAGGGGGAGTTTTGTTAAAACTCTACCTCTCCTAAAAGGAAGAAGATCCCATGAGAAAAATGCTTCCCCAAGGTCTAAATGTACCAGGTCTTGGTATGTTGATATTCACTCAATAGGTTGATGTGTAACCATTCTATTTCAAGGGGCCTTTTTAAAAAACTAAATCTATATGATAGGTCTAACTTAGACATTAAGGAAGAGGGAGAAAATTCTTTAAAGAGTGCTCATAAGGCCTAACCTCAAATGGAAATCATTATTTCTTAAGATAAGTACAATAAGTAAATAATTGATTTTTAAGTAGATTTGTCACATGCATATATTCAAAAATAATTAAACATTGACAAATAGAATTAAGAAACTAAATTAGCGTGCATATTTAGATTGATTTCAACCTAGATTAACTCAACATCACAAATAAAATACAAAAGAGAATGGATAAAGAGATAAAACACCTGATAATATTGAATATGTTCTTACAATGTTTGATTGAGCATACCCATTTAAACCAATCCTTGGTTGAGCCAAACTTAGTACAACTTCAATCTAAGGATGGTGTGAGAGTCTGCGAAACTAACTATATAAGAGGGAAATACCATGACCACCATATACATGCATAGGAGATGGATTTAAACTCTTAACAGCTTTTAAAATATCAATATATGCATTTTAATTAATAACACTAAGTGATTAAAATCATTTAAGTGTAAAAAAAAACTATGTAGCATCAATATTAAAATAGGAGAAAGGGAGGTATTATATTTAAAAAGTAGTAAAATGCATGAAAGTATTTATGATTATATATGTCTTTGTTAAAATTCACAAAGATCCATCCAGTGGTACCATCCTCTAATCCTAATAAATTCCATCCCCGATAAAGGCTCTCAAAAAACAATAAATACACGAAGGGGCCATCACTCTCCCTTAATTTCTAACTCAGCCCACTAGCGAGGTAGTTATAAACATTTTTTTGATTAAGGGAATGCAGTTGAGGGTCTTGATTTTTTGACATATCTAGAGGTGTGCCCATGATTTAAAATTAGAGGCCACATCAATATTATTTAATTATTATTCAATTTCTTTGGGATTCCTAATCGCATTCATCATTGGCCATATGTCACTTTCTCATTAGTTTGGAGTTTTTTCATGTATATTCTTCATTTAAGGCATATAAACCTTAAATACTTCCATTTGCCTTATGATTTATGATTTATAAATGATCTTCCATGTTGCACTAATCCATTTTTGTCTTATTTGCATCATGGTTTGATCAAGGTTTTACACTCCTTGATGAAGACACACGTCCAAATCAATGACTCAGATTGAGAGATGAATCCTACCAATTCAAACAAATGGATATGCATAAATATTTTGAATAAATAACAAGGAAACATCATTTAAATGATTAAATCACAAACCATTTAAAAATAATTGTTATAAATAAATAAAATATTCATCTACTTATACATAAGCATTCATACTAATCATATTTTGACTCCAACATAGGCCTTTCCATATGTATAGAGCACATACAAATCCATCATTAATTTAGACTGAGATTTATAAAATGGAACAAATTTGTTATGAGGCCCATTCATCTAATGGAAATTAATCATTTAATCAATCAGTGTTTTCTTTGGTCCTATAGTTTTGATGTTTAATATGACTATCAATTATATACATATAACGTACTTCATTACACACTCATATTATCCCATAGTTTTAGGGATTAAAATTTCATGACAGGTAGACACCTATCAAAATCAAGCCTTGGGAATGTTGGCATCATCGGGGTGCTATGTACTAGCCCCTCATTAGTTTGGGTCTTTGGTTTGGGCACACGGGATGATGCCAATGACATCCACCCAGTGAGCCAAACCTTTGAGCTCACTATTTTATATGAGTTTCATCTCCATGGTCTTAGGCCCCTAGAAAGTCACCACATGGTGGATTCTTAAGACCTCAGGGCCATGGGACTATTATCCCATTACTTGAGTCTTATTTTGATCCAAACTTTTGGACTCCTAAAAAATTACCACATGGCAGCTTTTCAGGACCTTGGGATCAAAGCTTTTAGACTATTTCCTAAGTGTTCAAGGTCTTGGGTTCTTGATAAATCACCACATGGAAAATTCTTAGACCCTTGAGGACTTAGAACCTTTAAACCTTTTATTAAATATTTGTCATGTTGGGTTACCAAGATCATGCCATGTGCCATGATCTCAAGGTCTAGGGGCATTAAAAGGACTTAGAAACTTTTTGACTTAGAAACTTTTTAGACTGGCCTGGGACTTCGAAGTGATCTAAAAATGACATGTGGAAAGGTCTAGGTGAATAAAAATACTCAAGGCCCATATTTTGAACAAATAAAAAATGGCTAAGACATTGAGCTCAAATTTTGAAGGCATGGTCAACTCAACTCAATTAGTTTAGACTTAGTTGATTTTTAGATCGCTCAACTTGATTTGATAGACTAAGAACTCAGTGGGACTCAACTTAAGCGACTCAGGCTCAAGGGACATGAGCTCAATAGATAAGGGCTTGATTAGGATAATCTTGACACAACTATAAATCATGTCTACCCCTAAAGGCTAAGGGTGGATGGGCCATTCAAATAATAAAACAAGCCATGACCTTGAACATAGAAATTGATTTAATAACCTAAGTTAGTAATTAAAAATGATTTAGCCCAAGATTTATCCACTCGTAAATATGAAAAAACCACTCCCAAAAAAATCCTCAAACATGAAAGGTCCCCTATACTAGATGTGATAACATTCAAATCAATCAATAAAAAAGGGGTCCCTATTTTTAGTTTAAAAATGGGGCATGTTGTGCAAGCAATAGTAAATGATGACTTCTATTGGGAGATACTCCTGAGTATCTAGAAAAATTCATAATCTCAAGTTCTAATTCAAATACAAGAATTAGTTTCAAGTAATCATCCAAGACAAAATTAAAACATAAAGGTAAAAAAATTTGCTTCAACACATGACATACTAAGCTATAATTCTACCTAAATACCATCAATGTGTGATATATGCAATTAGTTCAATTATTTTATACTCACTTGAAATAAATCAAATTTGCCTAAATGAAAAGAAATTCTAAAAGGGAAAAGATTTTAAACTTTGGATTAAGGAGGGGAAATGGCATGGGAATTACATTGTTGTCATCTAGGCATTCATAACCTTGATAGAGGTACCTCTAGTCCCTTCTAAAAACCTTGCTCCATTGTTAACCAAATCAAAAATCCTATGGTGGAGTTTACCGAGATCACCCTTTCGAGGAGATTTTTTAATTTTTGCATCTTAGTCCAATTTATTTTGAAAGAGATTTTACTTTTCCTTGTAGTGAAGGGTTGTGGAACAAGCCATGGGTTTACGGGAAGATTATAACGCTCATGAAAAATATGGTAAATCTGAATTAAAGCAGTGCTACATTCTTCCTTTAGATATCTCATTTAGAGCATTTGATGGTATTTAAACAAGAAAAGATGCCTTTATAAATCCATGTGTTCTATTTTAAATCATTGGCCTTCAGTATTATGAAAATGTAAGGAAAATATAGTAGTTTATGCAAGCATTCAAATGAGTATTTTTACATTAATGCATAGGAGTGTCATTAGCGCTACTTACATATGATCCATCCATTTATCAAATATTGATAAATTATGGGAACATTTAGGTCAAAATAGTAGGTTCAACTCAAAAACCAATGCCACACAACTAAACGAAACATTTGAAAAGTAAAGGAAACAAATAAAAATAAATGAAACCAAACCTAAACTAAAACAAGGGATAGGAAGAACATTGAAAAGCAAAGCAAAAAGAAACAAGAAAGTATTTATAGGGTGTTCCAATGCAATTCGGTCCTAGAATTAATGTTTAAATAATTATCCATTGACAGTCAATGGTACGTCTCACCAATTAGATGTCTTAGGTAAAAAACATTATCACCCAGGATTTTGAAAATTAGATAGGGATCTAGCCATAAGGCATCAAATTTTTTACGTTGTCCCTTTTGCTCATGAGTCTTATCCTATATAAGGATAAGTTTTAAAACCTAAAATTAGTTTTATTTGGATCATTTATCAAACCAAAATTTAAAAATACCTTAGTTTTTACTAAAGTGTATCAAGGTTTCATCATGTTTTTCATCCAAGTGCATAAGATTCAAGAGGCGGGCCTCTACTTGGTCATTGGTTCCAAAATAATAAACCATAAATTGCAAGGTAGGAAACCTTAAGTTAAATTTAAAAATAGGTTTTTGTCCATAAAATAAGTGGTAGGGAGAAGTGCTTAAAGCTACTTTAGTTATAGTCATATCATCCCACAATGAAAATTTTAAGACATTATGCTAGTTCCTAAGATTATTTTTCAGTTTCCTCTTAATTATCTTTATCAAATTCTAATTAGTGGAATTAGCTAGTCCATTTCTTTGAGGATAAGAATTAGAAAATAATTTGAGGACTATATATTGATTTTATGCCCATTACAATAATTTTAAAGAGGAGAAAGCGGGTTCATTCTCACATACCAGTGTATAAGGCATACCAAACCTTGTGATGATGTTCTCCTCTAGAAATTGGATAACTATGTTGGCCATGTAATTCTTGAGTGGTTGAGCCTCAACCTAATGATTAAAATATTCCATGGTTGTGAGGATGAATTTGTGGCTTGCAGATGATTTCTCAGTGATTGATCCCATGAAATCTAGTCCCCACTTTGTAAACAATCAAGATTTAACTACTAGCAATAGAGGCATTGTTAGGGTATGTTCTTTATGTGTAATGGTTTGACATGTATGATAGTTTTAGACATGTAAATGTGAATATTTAAATATATTCATCCATTAATATCCTACTCTCAATATTTTATGGGTGGTGGTATCACTTGAACCATGCCCAGTCCTATAGTTTCCATGAAAATCATTAAGCACAACTGCTTCTATCTCTATACAGACACCTCGTAAAAATGCCTTAGTGGTTATTTCTATAGAGTATGCTATATTTTATCATAAAATGGTTGCTCTTCAAGTGCAATTCCCTTCTCTGTGTAAATTTAAAATGATTGGAGCGCTCATTTTTAACCAGATAATGGACTTCATCCTTGTACCAATCATCATTGGTGATGTCTTCAATCCCATAGTTATGGAAAGTGATTTATGGATCTGATTCCACCATATTTTTGTTGATTTATTATCCTCTCACAATAATCATTTACTAGATTTTAAGGTCAAACTTATAAAGGATAGTCATTTGCTTGCCTTTTCAATCACCTAATTTATTCTTCATTAACATGGATTTGACTACTAGATCAGGAATAATACTGAAGACTTTACTATGTAATATGTAATGATGGTATTTCTTAAAAACTTTGATTAGTGCAAAGGCCTATTTATCCATCATGGTGTATCTTAATTCTACATTCCTCAAGGGGGGTACTCATGAATGAAAAAGGTCATTAATATCCATCTCATTTTCTCTGTGTTAAAATAGTAATGGTCAAATGCTTTGAAGCAAAGGACTAAATATAAAAATGTTGTGTGTAATCAAGGTTGATCAACACTGGTGTGTACATAATTTCCTCTTTGATCTAGGTGAAATCTTCTTTTTCTTCACTTATCCATTCTATTTTAGCATCCTTCTTGAGTATGTTATTCAGAGGTCTAACTATATCTACAAATCTAGAGATGAACTTCTTCATAAAGTTAATCTTGCCAAAAAATGATTTTAGTTCCTTTTTCATGTTCAAAAATGGGATTTACAAAATGTATTTCACTCTCAATGGTATATCTATATACACCTTTGAAATGATATGGCCCAATACCTTCCATTAGGTGACCCCAAATATATGCTTATTTGGGTTCAATGAGATCGCATAATCTATGTATCTTTGTAGTACTCTCCTCAAATATCTGACATGGTCACCTCCATGTTTAGATAATATAATTAAGTAATCCATATCTATTAAAATACACTTTCCCATAATGTATTTAAAATTTATGTCCATTGCCCTTTAAAATGTGGCCCCATCATTGATGATGCCAAAAGGCATCCTCTTATAAGCAAAGGTGCCCAACTTGGTCTTGAACATCATTTTGATATGGTCCTCATAGCTGACTACTACCTGATTATAACTAGAGTATCCATCTAAGAACCAAATCATTTGAAATCCATTCATAATTTATAGAGCTTCATTTAATGAGGGCAAGGTGTAATTGACTTTTTCATATGCCTTATTCAAATTACATAAATCAACACAAATTATGATCTCCTTATTCTTCTTATGCACCGGTACCAAGTTTACGATCTATGTGGAACTGTAAGTAATTTTTTCACTTATTTAAATATTAGTGGCTCAATTAGTGGATTAACCAGCCTTTGTCTTTCTCAAAATGGATTTACTCTTGGATTCAAGGGGATATTGTGTCTGAAAATGGACATGTCAAAGACTTTCAAATCCTCGTGGCTCCATGCAATCACATCTCTAAAATATTTGAGGGATTATGCCATTTCTTATTTTTATTTTGGGGTACTAGCTATGCTTAGAAATGTATTTTTGGTATCATTTTCATCACCCAAGTTGCAATGCACATGTAGCATTCCTTTAGCAATGGTTAACTTATCCTTTTATTTTTTATAATCCATGTCAAATAGCCTCTCAAGCGAGACTATACCCTTGGGTATGTTGTTTATCTTCAGATTCATGGTCCCATCCTCATCTAACTCAAAGTATTCTCAACCATCCTCATCAAAAAATTTATTGGTAAATACCTTTGTATTGGTGATGAAGTCTAGATGTGTTGATCATTTTTAAAAACCTAAAAAATTATAATATTATCAGGGACTGAGAGGTTAGAGACTAAATATAATAAGAATATTTTCATTGTCAAATTATCAATGGGATCAAGAGTACTTGTATTAATATATAGTGAATTTACAATGTAGTTCTTTTGTTTCGATAGATATTGGATGCTCGATGCATTAAAATCTTCTATCAGGTTCTAGACCCAGTTGTAGTATCCTGACAAACACTTAACATTACATGAATATTAGATCCTCACTTGTTTAACCACTAATTTTGAGTCTCAAAATACTCTAATGTTTTTCAATTTCTTTATTAGGGTTAAATTAATTTTGTGGACTAACGTCTCATGCTCAACCACATTGTTTGTACAAGTAAATTGTAAGCAATGTAAAACTAGGTAGGATTTTACCCTCAGATTAACCAATTCTACTCTAGTACCACATCCACTTTTAGACATAAAACCATCTAATTTGAATGTCTAAAAATATAATTTTACTATCCCAAAGCATTTTATATCACCAAAACACATTGGTGGTCTTTGTAAGGAAAGTATTGTTGCCATGTTAACCTCTTGGTGTATTTTCTCATCTTTGATTGAGCACATGTTCTATTGCTTTATTTTTTAGGGTCTTTCAACTGATGAAGGCATTTTGGATCATTTTAATGTGGGAGAATCAAGATTGGAATCATCCATAGATATATTTTCATCTTTTGAAGAGCATAAATCTCTTCATTCTTACTCAAGTCATCATATTTCAAACTCTCACATGTTATAGTTACACCCTAAAATTAGACCATCTCTGAGGTGTACTAGAAGTATTATTCATCTAATTGGTCTAATTTATCTAATTCTATATTTTTTTCATGTTGATAAATAGGTTTCCATGGGTCTCTTTTTCTTATTTCTCTAACTAGTAAACTCCCATTTATGATTCTTCATAAACAGTGTGCAACAAGGTAGGATTTTACCCTTATATTAACCAATTCTCCTCCAGTACCACATCCATTTTTATACTTAAAACCATCAAATTTAAATGTTTACAAGTCTAATTTTAATATCCTAAAGCATTTTATATCACTAGAACACGTTGGTGGTCTTTTTAAGGAAAGTGTAGTTGTCATGTTAACCTCTTGGTGTATTTTCTTATGTTTGATTAAGCACATGTTATATTTATTGATATTTTTAAGGGTACTTTAATTGAATAAGGCATTTTGGATTGTTATTCTATGGGAGAAGAAAGATTGGAGTCATCCATAGAGATTTTTTCATCTTCTGAAGAGCATAAGATCTCTTCATTCTTACTCAAGTCATCATATTTCAAACTCTTGCATGTTAGAGTTACACCCTAGAATTATACCGTCTCTAAGGTGTAGTGTTGACCATTTTTTTCTCAACAGGACAAAAATTGGTCCCCTTCTCCCCCTGCTGTTCTAGGCCAATTCATTTTTTATTTTACACAAGTCCATGAATTTCTACAGACTCTATAGGTCTATTTTCTACAGACTCTACAGGTATATTTCTACGGACTTCACAGGGACTTCTACGAACTCTGCAGGGTTAGTATTTTGGCACATGAAGAATCAGTCTAGAGAGTGCTAGGTTTTTAACAAGGCTTCTTCAGGCTCTTGTCTAAACAAAATCACAAGGAAGGTTGGCATCGTTGAACCATTGAACCGGTTCAATGCCTTGGTTTAACACCTCAATTCAATCGGTAGGTTCATCGCATTGGTTCAACGCTTTGGTTCAATCACTTCAATTTAATCAGATGGTTCAATCACTTGGTTCATTAGATAGTTTAATGGGCTTGGTTCAACGCTCAGTTCAAAGGCTCAGCTCAACAAATGTTTAAACCATTGAACCGGTTCAATGGATTGGTTCAACGGTTGGTTAAAGCAAACGGTTTAAAGGCTTGGTTCAATAAGAAAGTGGTGCGCAGTATTGAACTGTTGAACCATTTTTGGTTCAATCATTTGGTTCAATGGCTTGGTTCAAGGGAGCATCTTAGAGCCAAAATACAAGTGCCCTTGCGGAGGGCAGTTATGAGTCCAAAAGCCCTTGTGGAGGGCAGGGAGTACTTCAAAGGCAGCTGCAGGATTTCCAAGGATATGAAAAAGACTTAAGGCTTTGAATTCCTTCAGACCTTTTGTCCAAAGGAATTCCTTCAGACAAAAAGTCTAAAGGAATTTAGAGGAAAGCTACAGCCAAATAACCCAAAGACAAAAGGACAAAAGAATGAGACAATTCTTGTGGACCTTTTGTCCATGGGAAAATTGTCTGCGAAAAAAGTCCACGGGAAGAAATCCATAGAAAAGGCCCACAAAAATTTTTGCCAAGGATGGTGACATCCTAGAAGCCGTCAAATTTAAGATGATAGACTAGCCATTGGTTTTCAAGCTGTGACCAGCTCGTGAATGTCAAATTCCACACCAGGGAATTCAAAGCACGGAAGGTGCCAAGTGGCAACTGTGGAAGCTTTGACATGTTTTCTCTAAAGAAAGTGGAATGCACCACGTATCCCCTGAAAGGCTCAGTAGAAGCTGACAAGTGTCAGCACTTATCACCTCTTCCCTTTTGTCCCACAAACACTATGGTGGGCCCCGATGAACTACTAAAGAGAGTGGAAGCCACCACACGTCATGTTCTGTAGCACTCTCCAAGGGTGTTTGAAGCTTCTATAGTTTTAGCAGATACTGCCATGTGTCCCATCATAAACTCAATGGAAGCTACCACGCATCAGCATCTGTGGTTCAAAGTGCCTTATGAGTTTCAAAGTGATGGGCATGCAGACGTCAAACTTTGCAGGAATCAGTAACTATTGGTTTTCAAATAAATGGCATGAACATGAAAGAATTCAAAGACTAAGTCTGGAGGGCTGAAGAACTAGCAGAAGTAACCTGAGAGATGAAGGAGCAAAAATCAAGAAGGCAACCTAGGTGGCAAAAGAGAGGTGAGTTATATCTTCAATTGAAATAGTGTCTACCAATTGATTACCAAGAGGTGCAAACAGGTGATGAATGGCGTAACTGGCGTAACTCATCTTTCCCCATTCTGCATTAATGAGTAGGCAAGCCATAAAATGCCTTAAAGAAGTCTTTTGCAGACAAATGGCACAGCCCATAATTTTACCTTGAAGCAAGGGGCTGACACAACATTACCTTTGAGCGGCTTTCCTCTTCCCAATGCCCAGAATGCACATGGGTCATTTGTAAAAAGGGTGCCAAATGGCCTCCTTTCTTCCTTTATATATTGTAGACTTGTCATTTGGAAAGGCATCTATCACATTTGTAAGGTGAAGCCCTGGCAAATTTTCACCTAAAATTAATAAATGCATTTTTACCTCTATTCTGGATAGATATCTATGTGTGTGTTTGAGTGTCAGTTTTGTGTTTAGTCATTGCTTTCTAATGCTTTCACAGGGTTAACAACAATGCACCTAGTGTATATAAGGTGTTATTCCTATGAGTGATAAGGAGAGTTCCACCTGGAAGCACAGAGACAGAAGAAGCCACTATATAGTGTGCCCTTTCCATAGCACCTATGGTGAGTCCCTATTTTCTGTGTGTTTCGTTGAAGCCTCCCTATTAATTTCTTGTAGCCTAGTCCTTTTTCTAGTTTAAAGTGTACGTATGTGTTTTTATGGTTTCAAGTGTGAGTGTGAGTAGGTCAAATAATTTGGTGCAACACCTCTTTTAGAGTAGTTCTATTTTCCTGCGATATTTCTCCCTTTTCATTCACCCCCATTATATATCTATATGCTTGTATTAGCACTTATTGGAATAACTCAAATGCATCAAAGGGAGCTAGCATTTACCTAGAGACTCTCCCCTCCAGCTTCACTAGTCCCACAAGTGAGATGGGAGTTTCCATTTTGATGTGTGGAAGGCAGGAGCTCAGCCTCATGCCCCGAGTGCAATCCACTGCGTCAACAGTTTTTTACATGCCCGATGGGACAAAGTTTTTACACTCAATAAAGTTTCAGGATTGATGCTGGTCCTGTTATAGTAAACCAATCATTTTTAGCATCTGGTGACTCCACTAGTAAGAGCTTCATTTTTTCTAATCAAAGACTAGTTTGACCTCCTATGCCTAAAATTACCACATGGTCTACTGCCAAGGGTGTTCCTTTCAAATTCATTGAGTTTCCTTTGAACGCAGTAAAGAGACTAAGGTTTGAGAGGACCCATCCTTATTTAGCAAACCACTTTCCCAGGCTTGTTGTAAAGAACACATACACAGCAAGGCCGCAGTTACACCCTGTCATAGCTATGGCATAACCCTTTGTGACTTTTCATGGTCAGAGTCCTTTGAATCTCCAACATTATGACCCAATTTCAGGAGCAACCCTCAAAAGCATGCCTTCCTTTGATGGAGAGGGGCCCATTACCGTCATCGAGCACATCAGAAATATTTCTAACCTTTGCAATATTCACAATGTCACTGAGGAAAATGTTGCAATCAGATTGTTGGCATTATCTCTCAAAGGCAAAGCCCTTGACTGGTATGGGACTTTGACTATAAATTCAATCAGTTCCTAGAATGAATTGGGTACTCACTTGATGGACCATTTTGGGGAAAAGAGCGACCACCTCTCACTTGTTGAGCAGCTGAATACTATGAAAAGAGCCCCACATGAATACATGTAGGATTTCAACACTCAATTTTAGAAGACATGGGATAGAATCCCCATTCTAATAAGAACAACTGCTAGCTATGCTTTCCTATATTACTTAAGAGCATTGAACAATGATATCACTATTATGATACAGTCCATGGGAGGACATGTGCTGCCTGCCACCTATGACATAGCCATAACAGCTAAAAATTGCTTAGTGTAGGCTGGGAATATAGCTCTTAGACCCCATATGCCACTTTTCCCCAAAATGCTACCTCCAATTCAAACCAGTGCTCCCACATTAGCTCCTCTGCTTAGCATAGAGAAACCAACTGTTTCTCCATCTAATGAGCTTCATGAAGTTAAGAGTCTGTTGCAAAGTATGTCAAATGAACTTGTGGCTCTTAAAAGGTAGCAAGCTCAAAGAAACCAACCAAACTAGGGATACCAGTAGTATGGTCAATCTCCTAGACCCCCTTTCCAAAATTACAATCAAGGACAGGGTCAGCTTACTCAGACCAGACCCTTTCAAGGCTACAACCTAGGCGCCCCTTCATCATCTAAGGTCATCGTGCCCATTCAAAACAATCTGGTGCAGGAACAACCAAGTTGTTCAACCATGGGATATGGTCAAGAACAGGCTATTTATACAAATGAAATGAAAGGTTATTACCTAAATGTATAAGACAATCAGGTAGCTACCCATTCCCAAGTCTTTGAGGTTCCAATGCAACCCAGCATGAGTAGCAGTCAGGCCCAGCCTGATTCTACCCTCATGAATCATCTGAAAGGAGAATTATATTCAATTAATTATGTGGGTGTTGCAAATAATTAGGCTGACTGTGTTGTAGCCAACACAAGATTCAAAAGAAAGGTAATGAAAGAAATTCAGGCTACTACCTAAGTGTCAGCAACACCTTCATCACATGCAAATAAAAAATTCCCAAGTTTCAGACTGTCGGTGGTACCTCCAGCTCCTCAGCCTACACCTCAGGCTGTACATAATACTAAAGAAATTTTGAAGGGAGGCAACCCTCGAGTTAATGTGGTTGACCAAATGAAGAAGCTGCACATGAACATCTCCTTGTGGGATTCATTGTCAATACCAGGGCAAAAAGACATGCTGTAAAAGGAATTGCATGAGCTAGACGAGCAGGTTGTCCCAGTAAAAGTTGATAATGTTTTAATGATGAATGGATAGCCTTCCACCTTAGGTCAGACCTAGAAGGAAGAGAAGATTCCTCCTTTTTATGTGTCCTTGGTCATAGGAGATTTCTTGGTGCACAATTTCATCATTGATAGTGGAGCAAGCACCTCGATGATGCCCAAATGCATAGCCGACAAGTTGGGCTTGAAATATGAAGAAATAACCAAGGGAGTCCTACAGCTAGATGGAACCCCAGCAAAGATAGTTGGGGTGGTAAGAGGTCTGAGCTTGATGCTACACACTTGCCTGACCTTCTCATTTCCTCATGATGTGGTAATGGTGGATGTCCCTCCTTACTTTGCCATCTTCTTATCCAGGGATTTTACATCCAAGATAGGTGGCTACTTAGTAGTGAATTGGTCTTATCTGGTTTTTAGAACCAAGTATGGGACTAAGGTCAAGATTGAATCTGAGCCACTCCATAGAGATCATCTAGAACCTTACTCACTCAAGGCAACAAATGTCAGCTACGCCATCATTGACCAAGAGGAATCCCAAGTAGACTAATCTCCATCCTCTGCCCTTGAAAAAGTTACAAACCTACTCTTAGATGAATGGGGAAGTGACAACTTCGAGCATGATCCTTATAAGTTCATAGAAGAGGCAGGCCTCAAAATTTATTACATGCATGACGAAGATACTTTCGTACCAAATCTGATGAAAGGCAGCCAAGAAAGCTTAGGTCTATGGCAGTTGTTCTTCAATGGTTCAAGAAGTAAGTTGGGAGCTGGTGGTGGAGCGGTGTTAGTCTCTCCTTCAAAAGAGAGGTATTTTTCAGCTTTCTGGTTCCAATTTTCCTACACATGCAATGTTGCAAAATATGAATCCCTCATCCATGGTTTGGAGTGGGCAAGGAAAATGGGAATAAAAGAGCTACAAGTTTTGGGTGACAGTGAGCTGATTATTAATCAGGTAAGAGGCCAGAATTTGACAAAGAATTCTCTATTGAAGTCCTCCAAACATAGGGTATGGGACTTAGTAGAAAATTTCTTTGCTTTCAATATTTCCTCCATTCCTAGAGAGTGGAATAAACAAGCAGATAGGCTGGCAGTAGTTGGTGCCCAGTTTGATATCCCTTAGGAGATAGACCGAGACCACAACTCACATCATTTGAAGGTAGTGATCTGGCCCTCTGTGCCTAACAATGTCACCAACTTGCAGGTCTTCAACAACAATCAGCAAATATCACTCTTCTTGTAAGAAGAAGCTAAGTTTGCTACAAAAAACTAGGTTAAGTTGTAGCAGTGATATGGCAGCCAAATTGTTCAGCTGAAGAACAATAAGCTCCCCAAAGGTTTGGTCACTCTAGAGAGCATCTTCAATGGAGATGACCAATTGAAAAGTGACAAGGCATGCATTGCAACAAAGGAGGAGCACCATGAGAAGGTGGAAATATTCAAGGATAAGATGCTTGCACTTGGGAAAGTGTGCACAGACTATGAAAGGTAGGCCTTCATCTTGTTGTGCCAAGAATTTGCTGATATCTTCACTTGGGAGTATAGTGATTTGAACGGTTTTAACCCAAGTTTGGCCCAGCACACCATTGAGCTAGAAGAAGGTACCAAACCAATCAAGTAGAAGCAAAGTCATATCAACCCAATGATTGAGCCTCTCATGTGCAAGGATCTCACTAAGTTGATTGAGTCTAGGATAATATTTTCAATCAAACACTCTTCTTGGCTGGCCAATCTTGTTCCTGTCCAGAAAAAGAATGGGGATATCAGAATGTGTGTCAATTTTAGAGATCTCAATTGAGTCTCTTTAAGAGACCATTATCCTCTCCTAAGCATGGAGCAGATCCTTCAAATGGTGACAAGCAGCGAGCATTTCTCCCTCCTAGATGGGTATTCAAGATACAACCAAATCTTGGTGCAAGACTGTGACCAGCACAAGACAACCTTCACAACCAAGTGGAGAATGTTTGCTTATAGGAAGATGCCTTTCAAAATGTCTAATGTTGGTGCCACCTTCTAATAGGCTATGGACATGGCCTTTCAAGGCCTGATAAATAATACTATGCTGGTATATCTTGATGATGTGACAGTTTTCTCCAAGGAAGCAAGCCAACACATGAAACACCTCAGGAAAATCTTTGAGAGGTGTAGAGAATTTGGGATCTCTCTCAATCCTAAGAAATGTGTGTTCATCATCCATGAGGGAAAGCTCCTTGGTCACATTGTTTCTTTAAAAGGCCTAACTATTGACCTAGAAAGATTTTGTTCCATCTTGGAGTTGTCCTTGCTTAAGCACAAGAAAGGCCTGCAAAGCTTCTTTGGCAAGATAAATTTCATACGGATATTTATCCTAAATTTTGTGGATATGGTTAAGCTATTAATGTTTATGCTAAGGAAGGGTGAGGAGTTCACATGGACATCACCGAGAAAA
This sequence comes from Torreya grandis, assembly GCA_037957365.1. NCBI lineage: Eukaryota > Viridiplantae > Streptophyta > Pinopsida > Cupressales > Taxaceae > Torreya > Torreya grandis. The sequence continues at coordinate 816,728 of JARHVA010006393.1, forward strand.
GATAGTTTTGAAGAAATCAAGTAGGCTATAGCCTGGTCTCCTACTTTGATCAGCCCTGACTTCACCAAAGATTTCAACCTTTACACCTTTGGAAATGAAGAGGTAATCTCCTCCATTCTTATCCAAGCAAGTGATGATAACTTTGAGCAACCAATTGCATTTTTTAGCCAAGGCATAGAAGATTTTGAAGTCAGATACACATATGTGGAAAAGTAAGTCTTGGCGGTCATACAAAGTCTAAAGAAATTCAGACACATGCTGTCTAATAGCAGAATCCACCTCATGGTTCCACATCTCGGCATCAAGGATTTCTTGATCAATCGAGACCTAAATGAGAAGAGGGCAGGGTGGATCACTAAGGTGATGGAATACAATGTAGATATCAAGATCACCAAACTAGTAAGAGGAAGAGGCCTGTGTGAACACCTCACTATAGACTTTAAGCAACAAAAGGAGGATTGTCTACTAATTCATGATGCATCTACAGTAGAAGAACTAGCTATTATGAAGGAATGGATGTTAGATGTGAGGCATTTCCTTCTCACTGGTGAGTGCCCATAGGGCCTTGATAGGACCAAGAGGAGATATTTCAGACTTCAGTGTCTCCCTTATGTCCTGATTGATGGAGTGTTGTTCATAAAGGATTTCTCAGGAGTCCTTTTAAGATGTTTAGATGCAGGACAGGCTGATAGGGTGCTATTTGAGTCCCATGATGGGCTAGCTGGCAGTCATTTTGCTCCCAGAGCTACTACAACAAAAATAATGAGAGCTGGCTATTTTTGGCCTACTCTTTTCAGGGACACCCATGCCTGGGTACAAAAGTGCCAAAAGTGTGTGCTCTTTGATGGGAAGCAACAGTTGGCTAACATGCCTTTACAACCTATTCAGGTGGAGTAGTCATTCATGCAGTGGGGCTTGGACTTCATAGGGATGATTAATCCTCCCTCCAGTGTTGGACACAAGTGGGTCCTAATCGCCAAAAATTATTTCACAAGATGGGTAGAGGCTATTGCTCTGAAGGAGGCCAATGAAAGTGTGGTCCTAGATTTTTATGAGGACTTAGTAACAAGGTTTGGGGTTCTAAAAACCATAATCTCAGATAATGCGTTAGATTTTTTGGGAACCAAAATAAGTGAATGGGTGCTGAAATATGGTATATATCTCAGCACTTCATCCAATTACTACCCATAGGGGAATGGGCTAGCTGAGTCTACAAATAAGAACCTAATCAGGATCATCAAGCAAACCATGGAGGAGAATCAGAGGACTTGTAATGCCAAGTTGAAAATAGCCCTATGGGCAGATAGGGTCACCCTGAACAGGGCAATTGGCAACTCGCCATACACGCTCGTCTATGGAAGGGAAGCTAGGCTCCCCATTTCACTTGAATTACCAACCTTGGACCTCACTCTCCAATTGTAATTAGAAGAAGGAAATATCATGGAGGTTAGGCTATGTGAGCTGATGGAGCTCTAAGAGACGAGGGACTGGGCTATGGCTTCTATGACCAGTCACCAACAACAAACAAAGAGACACTTCGACAAGAAATTTTCATCAAAAGGTTTCTTTGAAGGAGACATTGTCTTGAAATGGGATGAGGATCGAGCTAAGCCTGGAAAGCATGAGAAGTTCAATGCCCTATAGAGTGGCCCATATGTAATCACTCAGTGCAAGCAGCATAATGCATTCCAACTCTCCAAGTTGGATGGTGAAGAACTGTATATCCCATTTAATGGGATACATCTTAAGCATTGCCACTGAGTCCCTTTTCATCATGTATATATTTCCCTTACTTTTCTCCTACTTTCCCTAAGTGCTTTTAGCACATGTTAGTAGTTTTCTTAGCTTTGTGTGTTTTTTCGTTTCTTATTGAGGTAAATCTTCATGTTTGGTTCTAGAATTTATCAGAGCTATGGCTGATCTTTAAGTTATAATCTGACTCCATGCCTAATGGATTTTAAGGCAACTAGCTTCTAAGCATATCAGGCATACTTCCCCTGGGAGTCACCAATTTACTGACCATTTTTTTCCCAACAGGCCAAAAATTGGTCCCCTTCTCCCCCTGTTGTTCTAGGCTAGTTCATTTTTTGATTTTGCACAAGTCTAAGAATTTCTATGGACTCTGTAGGTCTATTTTCTACAGACTCTACAAGTCTCTTTATATGGAATTCACAGGGACTTCTATGAACTCTATAGGGTTAGTCTTTTGGTGCATGAAGAATCAGTCCAGAGAGTGCTGGGTTTTTAGCAAGGCTTCTTTAGGCTCTTGTCTGAAGAAAATCACAAGGAAGGTTGGCATCATTGAACCCTTAAACCATTGAACTAGTTTAATGCCTTAGTTTAATAGGTAGGTTCATCGCGTTGGTTCAACACTTTGGTTTAATCACTTCAGCTCAATCAGATGGTTCAATCACTTGGTTCATTAGACGGTTCAACAGGCTTGGTTCAACACTCAGTTCAAAGGCTCAGCTGAATAAATGTTTGAACCATTGAACCAGTTCAATGGATTGGTTTAGTAGTTGGTTCAAGCAAACAATTCAAAGGCTTGGTTCAATAAGAAAGTGGCACACAGTGTTGAACCGTTGAACCATTGAACCATTTTTGGTTCAATCAGTCAATTCAATAGCTTGGTTCAAGGGAGCATCCTAGAGCCAAAAGACAAGTGCCCTTGCGGAGGGTAGTTCTGAGTTCAAAAGCCCTTGCAGAGGGTAGGGAGCACTTTAAAGGCAGCCACAGGATTTCCAAGGATACAAAAAGACTTAAAGCTTTGAATTCCTTCAGACCTTTTGTTCGAAGGAATTCCTTCAGACAAAAAGTCTGAAGGAATTTAGAGGAAAGCTATAGCCAAAGAACCCAAAGACAAAAGGACAAAAGAATGAGACAATTCTTGTGGACCTTTTGTCCATGAGAAAATTTTCCATGGAAAAAGTCTGCAAGAAGAAATCCATAGAAAAGGCCCACAAAATTTTTTGCCAAGGATGGTGACATCTTGAAAGCCTTCAAATTTAAGATGATAGACTAGCCATTTGTTTTCAAGCTGTGACGAGCCCGTGAATGTCAAATTTCACACCAGGGAATTTAGAGCGTGAAAGGCACCAAGTGGAAACTGCAAAAGCTTTGACATGTTTTCTCTAAAGAAAGTGAAACGTGCCATGTATCCCCTGCAAGGCTTGATAGAAGCTGACAAGTGTCAGTACCCATTGCCTCTTCCCTTTTGTCCCATGAACACTATGGTGGGCCCTGATGAACTACTAAAGAGAGAAAAAGCCACCACATGTCATTTTCCATAGCACTCTCCAAGGATGTTTAAAGATTCTATAGTTTTATCAGATACTGCCACGTGTCCCATCATAAACTCAATAGAAGCTACCACGCATCAGCATCTGTAGTTTAAAGTGCCTTATGAGTTTCAAAGCGATGGGCGTGCAGATATTAAACTTTACAGGAATGAGTAACCGTTGGTTTTCAAACAAATGGCATGAGCATGAAGGAATTCAAGGACTAAAGTTTGGAGGGCTGAAGAACTAGTAGAAGTAACCCGAGAGACGAAGGAGTAGAAACTGAAAAGGTAGCCCAGGTGGCAAAAGGGAGGTGAGTTATATCTGCAATTGAAATAGTATCTGCTAATTGATTACCAAGAGGTGTAAATAGGCAATGAATGGTGCAAATCATCTTTCCCCATTTTGCATTAATGAGCAGGCAAGCCGTGAAATGCCTTAAAGGAGTAGTCTTTTGCAGACAAACTACGCAACCCATAATTTCACCTTGAAGCAAGGGGCTGACATAGCATTACCTTTGAGCGGCTTTCCTCTTCCCAATGCATAGAACACACATGGGTCATTTGTAAAAATGGTGCCAAAAGGCCTCCTTTCTTCCTCTATATATTGTAGACTTGTCATTTGGATAAGCATCTATCACATTTGTAAGGTGAAGCCCTGGCAAATTTTCACCTAAAATCAATAAATGCATTTCTACCTCTATTCTGGTTAGATATCTCTATGTGTGTTTGAGTGTCATTTTTGTGTTTAGTCATTACTTTCTAATGCTTTCATAAGGTTAACACCAATGCACCTAGTGTCTATAAGGTGCCATTCCTGTGAGTGATAAGGAGAGCTCCACCTGGAAGCACAAAGATAGAAGAAGCCACTATACAGTGTGCCCTTTCCACAGCACCTATGGTGAGTCCCTATTTTTTGTGTGTTTCGTTGAATCCTCCCTGTTAATTTCTTGCAACATGGTCCTTTTTCTTGTTTAAAGTATATGTATGTGTTTGTATGGTTTCAAGTGTGAGTGTGAGTAGGTCGAATCATTTGGTGCATCACCTCTTTTAGAGTAGTTCTATTTCCCTGCAATCTTTCTCCCTTTTCATTCCCCCCATTATATATCTATATGCCTATATTAGCACTTATTGAAACAACTCAGATGCATCAAAGGGAGCTAGCCCTTACCTAGAGACTCTCCCCTTCAGCTTTGCCAGTCCCAAAAGTGAGAGGGGAGTTTCCATTTTGACGTGTGGAAGGCAAGAGCTTGGCCTCCTACCCCGGGTGCAATCCACTGCGTCAAAATGTAGTAGAAGTCTTATTCATCTAAATGGTCTAATTTATCTAATTCTATGTTTTGTTTCATGTTGAGCATGTTGATATACAGGTTTCCATGGGTCTCTTTTTCTTATTTGTCCAGTAAGTAAACCTCCATTTATGATTCTTCACAAAGGATATTGTGTGTTTAGTTATACTCAGTAATAATATGTGTCATCTTTGGTTCTTATTTAATTATGATCTAGATTTTAAAACCATGCCTTGGTAGCCACATGTGGCAAAACTCTATTTCCATGTAACCATTAAGCATCCTTGACCAATCTCTACTTAGCAACATGTCATAAGCATTTGGGATATCCACCACTTGGATATGAATTATTGAATCCTTAGATTCAAGGCCAATTACATGTGTCTATGACTCAATTATCCTACTACCTTCACCTTTGTTTTATCCATTTCAACTACCTTTTGATTGGACTTGACATGTATAAGGCCCAACTATTGGCAGATAGTATATGACATGATGTTCCTAAAGACACCTAAATCAACCAAACAATTATGTAAGTTATTACCAAAGATTATAAATGTTAGGATAAATGGTGGAGTCTTAATTTTTTACTTATATAAAATAACATTTGCATTAAACATTTTTATAGATTATTTCCCTTCATTATTAAAAAATTATTTCAAAATCAACTACCTCTGATTAGTCATTTTCAAAAATTCAAATATAGTGATGTTAGCTTTGGTTTTCTTTGAATCTTCCATAATATCATAGTTAGGTTTGGATTATTCTTATTGTTTACTAGGCATAGTGTGTGTCACATAGTTATTTGGTTGATAAGATATGGGAGGCCCTTTACGCGAGGGAGGATTATTGCTTGAGTTCACATCAGGTGGGACCTGAGTATTGCTCAGAGCAGTAGAGGTGGTCAAAATATTAACTAATTTACTCCTAAGATGATAATTATTCCCCATTTTCAACTATCTAAAAGTGTGGATCTCATCTAAATTTTCTTCAGGCTCATTTTCATCTTCAAATGGAAACTCATAGGTACTTGATACTAGGGTTATGTGTGGGATTCCTCCATCTTGGTTTAGATTATCAACTGGAGTAGGCACTATTTTCATGTTATGTACCTCCTTTTGAAATATGTTAGAGGTATCTATAAGCTCAACATAATTGGTTTCTACATGGTTATTTGTGTTGTGCACTCCAAACCAAGTGTCTAAAGCCAACTTTATGAAATTCACTGAATGTGAAGTATTATTTATGTTCTGATTATCGTTGTCTAGAGGACTAGGCACATTCTCATTATTAAGTTGTGTGTTTCATTATCTATTAGAGATATGGAAGTTGAAAATTATTATTTCAGGTGGGTTATTTGCATTTTGATTTGAATTTTGAGGTCCTTGCCTATACATACTTATTACATCATCAGACCAGCATTGGACCATTTACCTTAGATTGCCTACCTCGGGGTCTATGACACCATTTGGTTGATTCACAATTTTGTGTTATGGTATTCCACATGTGAATTAGAATTTAGAAATGATGGGATAGTAGGTTGTGCTAGATTAAGGTTGTTATCAACATAAACATGATTTTTTAAGAATTAGGGTATTGTCAATGGGTGGCTACTAAATGCATCATAGTTATCAGTACTTGGCATGATAGTTGTGTTATTATAAGCAACTGGGACATTTTGATTGTTAACTATCTATGGTAAATCATGGTTTGTAGGTACATAGGGGTGACCACCAAGCATGCGGTTCATTGGTGTTAAATTATACACCAAATTTAAAATTCTATATAAGGCTCTATGGATTGGATTTATTAATGGGGTGCCTTGGCTGAGAGCTTGATTAATCATGGATACCCAGTTATAAGGTCCCATTTGTCCTAAGGATGATAAAGCCCATGCTTTATATCTTTAAGGTACCATCTGGTGTTCTATATTCACAACTTCATTATATGACAATGGTAAGGAGGTAAGTGTATTTGGGGTTCTCCTAAAGAACATTGACATCAAAGAATCCTAATCCCTCAAGTATGTCTAGATGATAGGGCCCTATTCTCATATGTAGGGATATTTTAACATCTAGTAAATTTTGTGAAATTGAGCATTAAACATGCTCATGGGCTCATTTGGTTCTCTCTTAAAAACTATGGAATGATGGTATAAATCAGTAGGGTCAATGGGGAACCTAAAATGGTTTACAAAGATGGTTTCCAATCCATCCCAAGTGGTTACAGACCCATTAAGTAATCCTAGGTACTAGGAATAGGCAATTTCACCTAATGAATAAGGAAATAACTTGCAGGAAATGTCCTCATGTTACACATTTGTTTTAATAAGGGCATCCTTGAATTCTTGTATATGCTCTTCAATTATTTGAGGTCTTCCAGCTATGAACTTAGGATAAAACTTGTCCAGGTTCTTTAGCAAGTCATGCACATTCCTTGAAACATTCATAGGTCACCCACCTTAGCTAAGCCATGCCATGTTATTTTCCATTAATATAGGTTGGGGGATGAAAATTGATTTGACAACAAGAGTATCTATAACCATTGGTAAATTACCAATTGACTAAATGGGCTTAGACTTTTATTTTTCTTTATTGACTCTTTATTTTGGTATTCTATGATCAATAAGTTCTAAGAGATAAAAGCTATCTCTAACATACATTGATAGAGTGTTTATCCTTTTAATTCCTAGCTTAAGAGATAGTTTAGCCTATATAAATCAAAGATTTATAAAATGTCTTATTTTAAAATCTGATTGTGACTCAGTTTGTGTTCATAAGCACCCTCCTTTTAGCACCATTCATGTTGATGGTGTTTTTAACACAAAAATATTTAGGTAGCATTTTGTTTAGACTCTACCTCTCCTAAAAGGAAGAATATTCTGTGAGTAAAATACTTCCTCAAGATCTAAATATACTAGGTATTAGTTTGATGATATTCACTCATCAAGTTGATGTGTAACCATTCCATTTCAAGGGGCATTTTTAACAAACTACATCTCTATAATAACTCTAACTTAGACATTAAGGAAGAGGTACAAAATTCCCTAAATAATGCTCATAGAGACTAGCCTCAAATATAAATCACTATTTCTTAAGTTAATCACAAGTAAATAACTAATTTCCAAATAAATTTATCACATGTATATATTCAACAATGCTTAAGTAGTGACAAACAAAATTAAGCAACCAAGATTAGTTTACATATTCATATTGCTTTCAACCTAGATTAACTCATCATCACAAAGAAAATACAAAAGATAATGGATAAAGAGATAAAAATCCTATTGATGCTAAAGATGTTCTTGTAATGTCTAATTGAGCACACCCACTAAAAGCAATCTTTGGTTGAGCCAGACCTAGCATAACTTCAACCCAAGGATGGTGAAAGAGTCTATAAAACTAATTAGGTAAGAGGAAAAGGCCACGACCACCATATACATGTGCAAAATATGGATTTAAACTCTTAATAGCCTATCAAATATCAAGATATACATTTTTATTAATAATGTTAAATGATTAAAATCATTCAAGTGTAAGAAAAAAATTTGTAGTAGCAAGACTAAAATAGGAGAAAGGGAGAGATTATCCTAAAAAACAAGTAAAATGTATGATATGTCTTTTTTACAATTCAAAAACATCCAACTAGGTGCAACATCCTCTAATCCTAAAAAATGCCAACCCTAAGAAAGGTTCAACACACACACACACACACACACACACACACATGCATACATGCATGCATGCAAAGGGGATATCCCCCTACCTTGATTGCCAACTCAGCCCACTAGAGGCATAGTTACAAACATCCATTGATGATTGAGGGAATGTAGTTGAGGGTATTTATATTATAATGGATCTATAGGTATGCCCATGGTTTTTAGTTGGATCCCATGCCATTATTATTTTATCATCATTTGATTGCTTTAAGATTCATCATCCCATGCACTGTTGGTCATTTGTCACTTTCTAATTAGTTTGGAGCTATCTCATGTATCTTCTTTGTTTAAGGCATAGAAACCTTGACTCATCCCCTTTGCCTTGTGATTAGTGATTTTTAAATGATCTTCCACATTGCACTAATCCATGTTTGTATTTTTTTTGTTATGTTTTGACCAAGGGTATATACTCCTTGATGAGGACACGTATCCAAATCAATGACTCAAATTGAAATATGAATCATATTGGATCAAATGAAATGGTTAAACATAAATATTTTGAAGAAATGACAAGGAAAAGATATTTAAATGATTTAATCATGAACCAATTTATAAAAATGTGATAAGCAAATAAAAGATTTTGTTATTTGGACATAGACATTCTCACTAATCATCTTTCAACTCAAACATGAGCCTTTCCATACACATAAATCACATACAGATCCATCATTAATTTAGACCAAGCCTTCTAAAATAGAACAAAGTTATTATGAGGCATATTCAACCATTGAAAATTCATCATTTAATCAATCAATTTTTTCTTTGGTCCTTTTATAATTTTGACATTCAGGATGGCCATAAATTTTAAACCCATAAATTGACATGTGGAATGTTATTATTGACCCAAACATTCAAGGTTTATGGTTTGGTGAAGGGCAGACATCCATCAAACTCAAACCCTAGAGAATTTTGATGTCATTAGGGTACCATGCCACAGCCCCACATTAGTCTAGGTCTTTTATTTGGGCACACGGGATGATGCTATGTGGCATCCTCTTGAAGAGTCAAATATTTGAGCTCACTACTTTAAATTAGTTTAGTCTCTATGGTTCCAATCTCTTAGGAGGTCACCACATGGTATCCTATCAAGACCTTGGAGCCATAATATTATTATCCCATTACCTGAGACTTTTATTAATCTGATCTCCAAGACTCCCAATAAATAACCACGTGGTAGCTTCTTAAGGCTTCGAGGGCTTGGAGCCTTTAGACTATTACTTAAGTCTCTAAGGTCCTAGAATCTTGAGACATTTCCACATGACTTTTTGGGCCCTTAGGGATGTAGAACCTTTAAACCTTTGATTATCTCTTTATCAACCTTAGTTACCAAGATCATGTCATGTGGCATCATCTCAAGGCCAAGGGGAATTAAAATGAATTAGAAACTTTTTGACTTAAAAACTTTTTAGACTAGCGCAGGACTTCAAAGTGATCTGAAGACAACACATGGAAAGGTTTAAGGAGAATATAAATACTCAAGGCCTATATTTTGAATAAATAAAAAATGGCTAAAGTATCAAGTTTAGGTTTTGAAGGCATGGTCAAATTGACTTGATTCATTTAGACTTGAGCTTCTTTGATTTGATTTTGTAAACTAGGAACTCGACAAGGTTCGACTTAGGAGATTCAAGCTCGAGGGACTTGATCTCGATGGATAAAGGCTTGATCAAACTGAGCTTGGCATAACTATAAATCAAGTCTACCCTTAAATACTAAGGGTGTATGGGCCATTCAAATAATAAAATAAACCATGACCTTACACATGGAAATTGATTTAATAGCCTAAGTTTGTAATTAAAAAGTCCTTATCCCAATATTTAGCCACTCACAATATGAAAAATCCACTCCCAAAAAACTCTTCAAACATAAAAGGTCCCTTAGACCAGATGTGGCAATATTCAAATCAGTCAAGAAAAAGAGGGTCCCCATTTCTAGTTTGAAAATAAGGCATGTTGTGCAAGTAACAACACATCTCTTCAAATCAAATTACCAAAAGCCAAGATGGTTAAACTGATACACAAGTGTACTCCTAACCTTGTTCTCTTTAATTTCAAACATTTAAAATTATTTTAATTATATATTATGTGTATTTATTATATACTATAACATGCTATTGATTGTAGTTCAGTCACCAACAAATCACTCAAGTTGGACTCACACAAAGTCAAAGTTATACCCTTAATACTAATACCTTATTTATTAAATACCTATCATGGTTATACCCTTAATACTAAGACCTTATTACTACTGAAAGGCTCATATTTACTATCTCTTTGTGCCAAATTACTTATCTCTTACTTTGAACATTTTTATTCTAATGTTTAAAATGATATAAACCTAATCATTATCATTCTCTGTAATTTTTAGACCTATACCTATTTTCTAGCTTCCCAAATACTTACATCCAAATGAAATACCTACGTCAATGCTATTGTCCATATTTAAACTAAGTGTCTAGTGCCCAAAAGTCATATAATTTGTAAATGATATGCATCTTAAATTTTGGCCTAAGTGATTTAGCGTGAGATATTTTTAGAAGGGATTGGTATATATATAAGATCAACCCTCATTCATTCCTCACCTAGTAGCTCACAAGGCAACTTACCAAAAGCATTCAAGTGAGCAAATATATCCTATTCATCTTTATTTCCATATTAGGAATAAAATTACTAACCCTATAGGTCTTGATTACAAAAGGATCATCACATGAGCCATATTTTCCAAGTTACAATCTAGGTCACTCTATGTACTTGTTTATCATGCATTGCATCCTCATGCACTCACAAACCAACACATAGATAACTATAAAAATATGAGGCCCTCTTCAGAATATTGGTTAAGTAGATGATGCCTATTGATAGAGGGGCTCTTGAGATAACTTGACACCATGTGCCCATTAACCCATTTTATCCATAATCACTCCAAGGGTGAGGAAGCTAGAATTTGATCATTTGAAAAAGTTATATAGACTATGTGCATGATTTTTACACATAAAAATAAAGGTGAGAGAAAACCCAAAAGGCTCCAGGTGGTCACATATATATTCAGTCACTATTCTACACTTGAAACCTATGTCCAAATTAGAAACTAGCATTGATGGAACTATTTAGTTCTGATGCAAGATTCCAAGGCCATGGAGTGTAAAATTATAGAATCTAATAGATGCACTAGAATCTTGATCCAATCCAATTTTAGCATGTTTCAAACTAGATCTACATATGCACAGTGAACCATATAAGTACTCTTATTTTTAATTTATTTCAATATCAATCAATCATTGGACTTTCTATTCTTAGCATATCCTAGTATTATTAATTCATTTTTTTTAATTTGATTTTACAAATTAATTGGCCTACTATATATTTATTTCTCACCCTTGTGCTTATTCATTTATATATATTCTTAACCCTTTAGATAATGCACATACATACCTATTCAATTTAGGGTTAAACAATATCCCTTCATACTAGTAACATATCCAATAAAGATATAGTTTTTTGATTTGATTTCCATCTTAGTCATTTTTTTACTTTGAAGTATACATATAATCATCACAACCAAAAACTCTAAAAATTTGTGAGAGAGTGTTTCTTACCAGTCCATGCTTCCTATGGATATTTATCAATCAACATTAATGTGGGTGATCTATCAATCAAAGAATAAGCAGGCATGACTACATTTACCCAAAATTTTATTTCCAATCCTACACAACTAAGCATGTTTTTCACATTATCCATCAGATTCCTATTCATTATTTCTAGAACTCAATTATTTTTTGGTGTATATGAAGTTGTATTTTTCCTTAATAGTTCATGGTCCTTACAGAGCAACTCAAAAGTATTTGAGAAATATTATCCACTAGTGTCACTCCTCAAGACCTTAATCTTCTTCTGGTCTAGTTTTTGACAAGAGCCTTAAACTCTTAAAACTTAGTGAAAACCTCAAATTTAGCCTCAATATAATTATAACATCATGATATGAAGGTTAGATTTTTTTTATTAGAAATCAAAACATAAATTTAGATGATACCACTAACCGAAGCATGTGTCCTCGAAAGAGTTATCTAAGAAAGGAGTAAATAAATAAATCATTATATCTTGAATCTTACCAAGATAAATGTGTTCCTCTCCTTGAATAGATGTTACTCCAATGGATTTAGTTGAAATATTCCTGGCAGATGCACATGATCAAATGGATAACATATCCCTTTGCTAAATGGATAATTTTGATTAATAAGTGATGATATTGATGTATGATTGGATTTCCAATAGGGAAACACTTTGTTGTGTTATCAATACTTATTAATAATGGAGGGGGATCCCTCTATTTATTATTTTGGCTAACTAGTAGAGACTATTAGATGAGATTAAAGATCAATGAATGGGGATTAGTCCTCCTTCTCATAAATGTGGGAGGTGGAGTGCAAGAAATAGGGATGGAGTGTGTAGGAGGAGGTGTTGATGAGTCATGGGATTATGACATGCCTTATTAAAAAATGGATTGTATGGGGATTATAAATGAATTTGAAATTCATTTATGGAAGAATGTGAGGAAAATAGGATTTTTTGATTTATGAAAATAAGGATACTTCAAATTCCATAAATTTTTAAATTAGAAGAGATTAGCTAATTAATTGAGATTAATTGATGTGAATTTTATGGGAAAGGATGTGATCATGGAAGAAATAATTATTTGGGTATGGGGGGATGAATGGTGATTGGATTAGAGATGCTAGTGTGAATAGAAGACTGATTAGATGATTTAGGGATGAAGTTAGTGTGGATGAAGGGATAGTTAAAATTGACATGAAGTGACCAATTTTAAGTATATAATTTTATTCCTATTTTAAAATGTGTTGGGAGACACAATGGGTGGAGTATTAACCATTTTTCAAAGAAAGAAGGAACCAAAATAAAAAGTAGATAAAAAATTAGACAATGTGATGGATTATACCCCCTTAAGAGAGCATGTGGGGATGAAGGACATGGATGGGCTCTCAAAAAAGAGAGGAAGAAGTTAAAATAGAATAATAAATGGGTGGGTGATGGATAAAGAGGGGTGAGAATTAAATATGATGATTAACCTATGGGTGAGATTAAACCCACTTGAGGTAATTCTTGCATGTGTTAATTTCTAATTCTGATGGATTTATTTTCCCTAAGCAAGGCATATTTAGAAATATGAGCTACGCATTTATAATTTCCCCAAATAGGGAAAATGTGGGGAAAATATCCTAAAAAAATGTGGGCTTGAATTTCCCCAAGCAAGGTGGATTGGGTAATGACCTATCCTAATGATAAGTTACATGTTTTAATTTACTCTAAATAGGGTGAAAGTTGTGAGCTTAGACTAGATGGATGACTGATTGATGAATTAATTGATTGATTTACAAAAATAGATCAAGGATTTAATCATTTGCATAGATTAAGTATGATATGATCACATTGATGGATGATGCATAAGGTGATAGGTTGATGTAGAAGTTCATGATGATGGTATAATGACTTTTAAAAGAATGAAAAATCTATTAAAAATCAAGCACACAAGGATGCCCCAAGTGATGTAATAATGATTGAGTAATGATGTGATTATACTAGATAATTAGTTAGAATAAATGGATGATATAAATAAGAATAATAATGGTGAATGGTGGTGGCTGAGATTACCTCATAAATTTCATGTAATTGAGTGATGCCTACATAGTCTAAAAGGACCTTAGGTCGATGCAGTTATCTTGAAAAGGGAGGAATATGATGAGAAAAAGATGAATAATAAGAATGTTAGTGATGGTTGTTGAGCTGGCCTCAAAAACTCCATGTGACTGAGTACTGGCTACATAGTCCAAATAGACCTCAGGCCACTGAGTTCTCTTGAAAAGGGAGGAATGTGATAAGAAATTATGAGAAATAGATGTTGATTTGAGGTTGAAAAATGTCAAAGAGGGATGAGAAGATTTTATTTGAAAATATGATTTTTCAATGGGATAAATTGTCTCCTTAGCACGTATCCACATATTTTTTAGCTTGGTTTTTTATGTTTCACATGACAGTATGCATCATAATATAATATACCATGATGACATGGTTGTAGTGGGCATAAAGACTAACCCCTTATCCAATAAACAAATGACACAAATGCACCATGATATGGAAAAATTAGGTTGACATTATTTTTGACATGAACTGATTCAAGGGACAATAAGAAAATCAAGTAAACACACACAGACTTGAAAAAAATGGAAATCATCTTGTCATTTAATCAAGCCAAAATCTACATTTAAAGGCTCAATGATACTGATAGCTAGATGGTGCCCCTAGGAAAATACCTGATGAACTATAGAATGATTATTTTCCCTAAGCAAGGCAAATGTGAGAATGAAATACCCTAAAAATATAGAATGATTAGATTTTCCCCGAACAGGGTGAATTTGAGGACACATCTCAATGGTGGGTGAAATGATTTTATTAAGGAGTTTGACTAGATTTAGGACAAGACAAATGTTTTTGGATTTTGTGGATTTATATCTATTATATATTTGCTAGTATATTTTTAATAGATATTTTTATTTACTATCTATTTTTATAGATAATGTTATTCAATTAATTCTTTGAAATGTAAGACACATTACCATACTTTCATAATGAAATATTTTTTTTGTTTAGACAAGTTAGGACACAGACCTTGGTACATATGCCTTGAATTTTATGAAATAATATTTTCCCACAACACTCCCTTTCAATGTATATTTTCCTTCCATCATTATATAGATATCCCTACTGCATTCAACAAAATCAGGGTTGAATCTATGAATGAAATTAACCTTTCAAAATAATAATTAGACACATGATTTACCAGTATGTATTGAAATTTATCAAATTTCCTTGAATCTAAATATTTCAATCTTATTTTATTATTTGGAAATAATATGGCCCAAAAACTTTCCTTTATCAAGGTAAACACTAACTTCTTCAAGTTGAGAGAGATTTTTTAAGTCTATAACTATTAAAGACCTATGTCAAATGTTGAAGATTCTCGCTCTTCATTTTTAAGAAGATGATAAAAACATATAAATATAATACTATGTTTTATTTTTAATATTTTTAAAGGTGTGATCCATTTCTCTACATAAGTCGAATCTAGCATTAATAAGGCCAAAACACATTTGCCTATACGTGTGAGTTCCTAGGAAATAGTTTTAATTTTTTTTTATTAGTCATTTAGAGTCATTTCTACTTTATTATACACTGAGATCCATTCAACATGGAAATCATTTCAAACCATTTTATATATTGAATGAATTATTAAATTACTAACAAGGTTAATTTTCTTCGAGAAATTCTTAGTTTAGGGTATGTAATTCTATGCATGTCCTTATTTCACCATTTGTATTCCTAACTAGAATAATATTTATAACCCATGTAGAGTGTTGAATGGGAAAGATAATGTGCATTATGAGCATATTGTAAATATCCTCTATATTGTACCTAAAATATTGGGATTGTAATACCTTTTGATGTGGCTTTGCTTCAATTTTAAGGGGAATAATGTGACACATGTTCCTTAGTTTGAATGTATTTAGGTTATCATATCACTATTAAAAGACATATTTCATTCTTGGATCAAAGGTTTCAAAACTTGTGTGTTCTTATACAGATCAACATTTTCCAAGGTTGACAAGTTTGGGTTCTTCATGGGAGCTAATTTTACTCATAATCTTGAGATTCTTAAGCCTCACTTGCATGCTTATTTTATATGTATTGCTTGTATTACTCCAAAAAAAATCCACTCACACCAATCCCTTTAGAATATTGTTTCCCTTTGATTGTATGACCTTCATGATATCATTTCCATTTTTATTTTTAGATATTATGTCTATTTATGAAGACATACTACCTTCAAAACATTGTTTGAAAAAAAAATCACACTTTTCAACAAATCAAATAATTTTTTGATCATCCTTGACAACCTTCAATATTTTGAATCGTTGATTAGTGCTAATGGATAAATAAT
The DNA here is from genome assembly GCA_037957365.1 of Torreya grandis. NCBI lineage: Eukaryota > Viridiplantae > Streptophyta > Pinopsida > Cupressales > Taxaceae > Torreya > Torreya grandis. The sequence continues at coordinate 833,022 of JARHVA010006393.1, forward strand.
TTCAATAGTGAAATTATATGAGCTGATTTATGGAGATGAATTGGGAAAGGAGGCCATGAATTCAAGATAATCCACCATATTTTTTCTTCTCTTATAATTTTAGAGATTGCAAAGGCATTTAAATATGTAATGCAAACTCGAGCCCTATTTTTGTAGTGCTATATACAATCATTCTTGGCTTGGAACTACTCTTTTACCTATTTAAAATTTATTTTAGCATCTCCAACCACCTTTAATTATTTTATTTATTTATCTTGATTAGCATTGAGATGAATGACATGCACATCATATTTTACAGTGTTGTTGGTATGATTAAATTTTAGGTGGTAGGATAAAGGTTGAATATCCACTTGAGGACAATGAAGCACAACTTCTAGTCAAAAACCCATCAAGGATTAATTACCTTCAAAGTGCACATTCCATAGCTTGCCATTCTCTTCTTTGGGAAATTAATCTTTGGAGACATAAACATCAAAGGAAACATAGTCATGTATGTTCCATGTGTATTATCTTCTTAGAGGATATCCATGTGAGGAAATGTTTACTTATAAATAATACACTTCACCTTGGGTGGATGGTATGATCCATACTAACATGGTACTAGTTGAGGGAAATATGACCACTCATAAGTTTATAATCATAATAATTTCATAACTTTCAAGAATATACACAATTAATATCATCAATTCAATCATTTTCTATTTGCTTGAGTATATTTGAGATATCCCACAAAAATGAATTGGTTAAAGTTATATGAAATAACATGTTTCAATGGTTTTAGTGGAAAATAGGCTAAATGGCATTTTGAATCAGAAGAGCATGACATTATTAGTCTATATCTATCATGTATTATTACAATCATTAATTTTTAAATTACAATAATTTGTAGGCAATGTAATCAATTAAAATAAAATATTTCTTGTTGATAAAAATTCTTATAATGTTTTTGGTTTAGTTTTATTAATTTTCAACCAAAAGTAGAGAATACGATATATGTATTATGATAAATTTATTTTTTAAAACAAAAATTCCAAATAAATTTGATATGGTAAAAGGTAAATAGTGCGTATGTGTTTTTTTAATTATGTGCATAAAGATAACATAAGATAGTTGGGGATGGGTGCATATCATTCCAATATATATATATATATATATATACCATTGGAACATTTCATTGGTGACAATGTCCTCTATTTTAGCATGGGTAGAAGTATATTAGACTAAACAAATTTTTAAAAAAATGCATTTGGTATACAAAAAAATATGTGTAATGGAAAAGCAGAGGATAATATAAAGAAATGAAAAACCTATTTCATAAATGATGTGTAAAATGATAAAATAAAATGGCATGATGTAAGACTATGACTTGTTATGTTCCTTTATGGTGAATATCATAATTATGAGTTCCAATGCAGAATGTAGGAAAGTGGAGAGGTAACTTCACATAAATAGATGTTGATGTTGATTTTTTTTGGCACAATCAAGGAATTTTTTTTAGTGCCCTTGTTTTAACCCAATCACTTGCTCATTTAATGTTATTCTAGCTTCCTCTCAGTAAGTAACCCATATTGTTAATAAACCTGTGATTATTTATTCTCTTGGGGATGTGTGTATATTTTAGCCATTTTTAATATATATTGGCTTAGCTATGACTCAATTTCATATCTTGAAACTTAATGTGGATTCCAAGGCTAAGTGTAAATATCATATTTCAAAGGATGAAATACTAAGGCTAGATTCAATGGGCGATTTCAAGGTCAGATCATCATGATCCTTAGAGGGTCCTATTTCCTAAAGAGGATGAATATTGACTTATGTGTGTGGATAGTTCCTTCTCTTTTCATCTGATCTTTTTGTTTTCTATTTTGATATCATAGTTCTATTTTGTATGATTAGGATTCCTATTTAGGTTTCATTTTGTATTATATTTTCTTCTAGTTGTTCACAATTGTTCGGATAAGCAAACTAATACAAACATATGTCAAAATCATTTCTCCTTAGATTTAGGTCAAGTCCACACTTGTTAGGGTATAAAAAACTAGTGTTTTGTTCAAGGGGCCTACCTCAGTCAACCCCATCCCTACTACTCTACACTCCCCTCCATTTATGTTTTATACATGAGATCCAATCATAATTATATAAAGATAATTTAGATTCATTTTTAAATATTTGTTTTCTTTAATTAAGTCCTGGTCATTCATGTGAAAGGAGTTAAATTGTGATAAAGTGAGTTGTTCATAACATTCCCCAAAATGTTTTAAGATCACATGCTCCTATATATTCCACCAATAGAAGTAGTTTTAGAACCACAACATACAACTCATGCCTTGGACTAAATAACCATCATTCTAAGATGATAAGGTTTATACATGTCATATGTTTGAAACAATGTCAAAAATTTCATGAACAATCCATACCTTAGAGATCTTATATAGATAAATAAGGATATTTAGGATAGGAAGGAATCTTTATCTTTGGGGATTTTAGCTCAAAATAAACAAAGCCTATTTTGAATATAAACACTCAAGTTATTCTTAATAATAAATTATAAATATATATATTTTTAATCTATAAATAAGTGGGTTAAATGGGTCCCTCATCCATATATTAAGTATCAATCGATTTCTTACAACTTATTCACTATAACAAGCTCTTATAATTGTAAACAAATAAATTGAAAAAATCTAAAACAAATAAATTATAAGACCAAAAAGACTTTTAACCACAATGAATGAATCATAGTTGTCAAACATGACTATAATTTTTAAAATAGACTTATGCAGTCAAGGAGTAGGTCTTTCCCATCATAAGTATCATAAAAAGTATTCTCCTTCAACAATATCTATTTTGAATAATGTTTCTAAAATTAACTCTAAATAAGTTTTGGATAATGATGTGCACACACACGTATGCTTATCCATAAAGTGTAATAATAAAATTACACCCTAGACTATATAAAAGTGTATGTCCTAATATACGCTAACAATAAACTCCCATGTATGTTTAATTTTTTCTTGATATTTGCTACATAGCAACGGGTTGTTCCCATCATTTTAAAAATTAGGAATCTCATTTATATTTGGATGTATCAATGCAAGCAACTTTTATATTTGAGTACTCTATGCCTTTTAGAATCCTTGAGGTCAAGTTTCATTTATATAGAATGAATGTGTGTATTATTACACAAATTGGTCATGTTTATGTCATGAAAATTATCATTGCATGTATTTATCCTCATATGAATCTTTTGGATGATATTCATTTGTAACAACATCAACAAATTCATTCCAGTAGAAAAATGTGATGACTACATATTCATCTTTTACATATTTTTTGGCACTTTTTCCAAAGACCTAGGTGTTATGCACATGTCTACGTGCCCAGTGATAATATTCTATGTGTCAGCATATCAAAAGGAAAAACATTCCTTGTACTCACTCAAGTCATAAAGAGGGGGACCCAGGTTGGTTCGGGGTTAGTTGGCAATGATGTTATCAATGAAAGAGTAAATAGATTATTCCAGATCATTCATATCATTTATACGTAGATTGCAAGCTCAAATAATCCAATAAATAAACATATATAATTAAAAAAATTAAATTAAATCAGATTGAAAGACATTTATTCCCACATAAACATCATAACCAGGGATAAAACATGAATACCCTACTACATCACTAGTATAGAACATGGTTATATTAATGACCAAGTAAAAGAGATTTACATTAGGGTGGAGTATATATAATCTCTACACTCTTAATTCAGGCAACATGTCACTAATATTATTCTTATTTTAGCTCCAAAAATGACAAACCTATTTTTTTATTAACCTCTTACCCTTGTTATGGGATCATAGTTTATAGTGCTCTAGTAGAGCAGGAAGATCACTAGCATCGGCCTTGTTTAAAATTTGAATACTCCCTCCTCATTCTCCTACTTATCTCACAATTAATATGGCATAAAGTTCAAGTCCATATCCTTTTTCACCTATATTTATATGTCCTACGACTACCTATCAGTTGTGTTCTTTTGGAGTTTATGCCATGGTCATGGAGTAAATAGGATATAATCTACCTGGATATCATAATTTGTCTAGGCATACTATGATCTAGTGGTATTTTAGTGGAAATATCATTCATTCCTTCTATCCCATTATTTTTTAATGGTGTAACCACCATCAAATGTAAATCCCTTTAACCAGGGTCAACATCTACCCCACACTAACCTGGTTGGCCATCCTCAGTCAACCAGTTCTTCCTTCTAGGCTTTGATATTCAAGATGGGGGAGCATACAACTCTAGAATGCTCTTGTGTGGTTCTCTAGAACTTATCCCACTAGTACATGACAAGCTGAATAGTCTTTCATATTACGTCTAATTCGACACTTATCCTTTAAAGGTTAGTGATCATAATAGGAAAGGTTTTAACTTGCTACTTTATCTCACCAAGCTTTTCCAACCCATCCTTTAGGGCTTCTTCTAGAAGGCTCTCTTCATCCAAGGTTCTTCTCTGGATCTCTAAAAATTGTAGCTCCAATTCCCTCCTTTTAGTGCATATTTCTAGGGCTAGTGTCTCTGCCTCTTTTAGTAAAGAAGAACACTCCTTGCTTTTCTTTTTGTAGCAGTGCATCTAAAGATTTTTTATCATATTTTTGGGAGGATAGTCATGATCAAATTATCCTATCTTGCTAAAAAAAACCTTAAATAAGCATTTTGCATCAACTGCACAATTAGTAAGGGTTTTTAATATGTCCTTACAATATTTTAGTCACTTAGTGCATTCAATTTGGGCTTCCTCTAGTATGTCCTAGGGCCTCATAAATTATTTATACCTTTCAATGAGCATGTCAACTAGGACCTATAAATTATTCAATGGGTCGACATGTATGATATCAATCATGTCTAAGAGGTTAATATCAATTATTTAATGGGTTGACATGCATGACATCAAGTTCAAAGATCCAACCTTTAGTTCTTGAAGTTTATATTCATCCCTTTTCTCACTTAGCTCACTCCTTGTTTAGCATATGATCTAACTCAACCTAAATTTTGTTGCCTATTCAAGGACTTGTTTGAAAAGTAGGTGCTTCCTTTATTATTCCTTAATGAGATTGACCAACTTTATTATAGTTTATTACTGATACTGATAGGTATTTATGTTCACCAAATTTTTTTGAGTTACTTTGAAAGCCAACTTCAGGATAGCATTCCCATCTTGAACCCCAATAAAAGACTTAGGGTTTATGAGGAACATTCCCAATCCTAGATGGTTAGTCCTAGCAGATAGGACCTCACCTTCATTAGGTACCTCATAAATGGGCTCCTCCCTAAATTATTCCAAGCCAAAGGATTGTTGTCATCAGGTTGTCAAAGAGGTATGGTATGATGCCAAGGCATCCCAAATACCCAATCTCAACTTCGGGGCACCCCTATTTAGTCTTTAATCTACCTAGGGGCATAGGGAAAACCTAGGTTCTCATCTTTTACCCTATTTTGTAGCTACTCCCAATAGTATTGATGTAATCTCCACAATTTTTTATACACCCTGTCATGGGGGGATGTCTTCTATGAGGATGGATTCATCTTCCTCTGACCCTCCTTATTTTCTTTCTCCTCCTAGGTCATCTTGTAGCTATCCATTATATTCATCTTATGACTACCCATCTTTAAATTCACTTGGGAGATTAATCTCCTACTATGAATGCTCAATCATATTACCTATAGGTTCCTCTAGTATCTCTTCATGATTTTGATCAAACAGGGCTCTTTTTAGGGAATCCTCCATCTAGGTCCTATGCCTATTGTGGCCTTTTTATTCCACCACATGTACCTCTTCCTATTGTCTAGACAACCCCTATGTTTTGTTTGCATTCACTAGACCCTTCCCTTTTTCTTCTCTGGTCGGTGGAGATGATTCCCTCTCCTATGGTTTTAGCATCGATCACCATTTTACTTCAAGTTGGGGTGACTAAGGTAATTTATCCCACTTGGTTCTCTTTTTAGCTAGAATTACCTCTTCTGAATATGGGTCCTCTAACTCAAGCATATGGATTGGTAATTATTTCACCTTCTTCTTTAATCTTTGTCTTTGTGCCTTTTCTCACTGAGGCTTCACCTGTGACTTTTGTTTCTTCTCAAATCCTAGGTGTTTGCATGGGAAGTCATTCCTCTCTCCTTATAGCTCTTGTTTCTATGGTATGGAGGCATTCCTTTTTATCTTAATCATATTCTCTTGAGCCTTTCATCTAGATTCCCTTCTCTTTACCCATCTGGTGTGGCCAAAGTTGGTTGATTTCCTCTCCTTTTTTTTCCTCTTTGCGGCTTTCATGGGTGCTTGAGCCTCTTGGTTGAGATGTGGAGGCTGAAGGTCTTCTTGGCATTTTGGCCCTTATATCATTGCATTGTTTTAGTGGTTTTGGGTAGTAGTGTATCCAGAAAGGCTTGTCTTAGTTATGAAAAACTTTAAGAATATCACACTCCCATCCTTAAAATTCATCAAATTCTCTCATGGTCATTTTTCCCTATTGCACATAAGTGATATACATAGTATGGATGTTAGCATCAATCTTGTGGGCATTCACTCTAGTTTTTTCTACATTTTTGATGCCATTGACTGCATCTATGAAATAATTTTCAAATAGTTTGTAGGGTAACTTGATCCATGGGTACATATTCTCATCATCCATCTTGATTCGATCTACACAAAAATGTTGCATCGTCATGAATCGATTTTGGCCTTTCACCATTTTAGGTAGCATCTTTGAGATACACCATTATTCCTCTAAGGCTTCTCTCAAGCATGTATTCTAGGGCACAATCCTTAATGTATAATTTGATGTGATCATGGTTGGGTAGGTAAATTAATGATACTTGATCATATGGGATCTATGGTAGTCGAGGAACACCCATTCCTCTCCCCCATCTCTTCCTTTAGGAACTCTAAACTCATTGAATACTAACACTATGAGGATAGCACTAAACATAAAATTTCCTTCCCCCTATGTGCCCTTTCAACCTCCTCAATGATTAAATCCACCACATACTTGGCCATATTTAATTGGGTTCCCTTTTCCATTTCATGTGTTATATATAGGTAGCTTAGACTAATTTCCTCCCACCATCCCACTAGAGCTAATTTGACGCTAACCAATCATGTTTCTACCCTAGTGGTCTTATCACTTATATTGGGGATAGGGAAAGCATATCCCCCTTTCTTGTAGTTGAACTGGTGTGTCATTAAATCAATTTTTTCCTAGTTTCCCATCACTTCCCTTATATTGACATCGATTTAAGCCAACCTTGTGGCCTTATAAATATGTGTTGTTGTGATTTGCATCCTCCTCCCTGAAAAATACATCTTATCTTCATGAATATGGGAGAAAATAAACATTACCATTTATTATGTTTTGATGAAGAAATGGATTTTTACTCTTAGTTTAAATGTGTCAACTTCCTCCAGATGCCTCCTCACATGGTCATCATAAATGGGACTCTCATCATCATTTCTTATTATAGTTTCATCAGGTAACCTCTGCATAGTTTAAATTCATGGATCATACTATGGTGGTTTATATCCTCTATTTTACATGCATCCACCCTAGATTCATATTCTTCTCTATGCTTCACATTGTCTAGATATTTCATCTTTGAGTAGTCCATTTTCTTAGGTTGTGATGTAGTTTCAGCTTCAACTTATTCCATATCCCCTTTTTCTATCAACCAATTCCTTTCATCTCTTTTGGTCCCTAATATTTCTCTATTTACCTTTAAGGTCCCTTCCACCCATGCTCTCATTGAGGAGGTTCATGTATCCTCGACTATAGGGGTCCCAAATCAAATATCTGGAATATGATTTTTATTTTTTTATGATTTTTCCTTAGGTCTCATACCCAATTATAGTCTTTCTTATATTTATTCTTGGCTCCTATTTTCAAATTTCTTATTTTTCCTTAAATTAAAAGTCTTTCACCCTCCTATGTTCTATATATTCTTCCTAAATTTTATTTTTCTTGTGATGGAGTAGCCTTTGCTTATTTACATCTTCATTTCCCTTGCTAATTTTTTTGAGACTTCTCTCTTAATTATGCTACATGGTTAATGTAACTTTCCTACCTTTTCCCACACATTGTACTTGTGTTAGCTAGTAGGTTAGTTGAGGTATTGAAATTTGATATTTGATTTGATAGTGTACCATGCTTTTTCTGATTGAGGCCATTTATTTGGTTGTCCTTCTTGGGCTAGTTATCCTGCTATAGCATTGTCTTTACTTACCCTACATTAAATCATGTGTCCAGTCCTCTGGTGTAGAGATAGAAATACATGAAGCACTTGGTAGAAATTAGAAATTAGAAGAAGAGGATAATATTTGGAAACATTCAAAATATTATTGCATAAAGATTTATTTGAGATAGCATTGTATAAAAATTGATGCATGACTCTCCTTACCAAGAATACTTAGACCCCTGGTGTGGTGGCCTTGCGAAGAAAGTCCCTACTTAGCTCACTCAGCTGAATATTAAGAGGAGTGTGTGAGATGATACCCTAATGATGCATCAACGGTGATGTCAAAACAACCTAAGTTAACCCAAAAGAAAAACAAAAAAGTATACAAAATAAGTAGCATATGCCTTATCATCAAATTATATAGTTTGAATTAAGCATGATATGGTTTGAGCCCATTTACATTGAAATTTCCAATAATCATTTCCCATTGAAATTACAAAGTTTGCATGTGCTAGTTTCCAAAATGCCATCGATTATATATGACCCAAGCCATTAGATTTGTAGTTTTTTAGGGTGTTTATTATTTTATATTCATAGATTACTTCTCAAACTCAATTACATATCATAATGGAGACAAATAGGTATTTTTTTCTCACAATATAATCATTTACTCAAATTTAATATAGGGGACACTCACATTATGGATTTACTCTTTATAGCTAACATTCCAAATGCATGTCCATTCCTTTGTCCAAGAAGTGGGTCAGGTCTAGAACACATCCACACAGGTAAGTATAGGTACACATTTTTATTTTACTTTTACTTTAATACTTTCATTTCCATTTCATTACTAGAATAAAAGGGAGGTAAATGTACACACCCTAATTTGGTCAAACAACATAAGTGCTATGTCTTTTATATCTCTTTCACAGGAAGTTCTTAATGTTGAATGAAGGTCCTGTATACATGGTCACTTTGGTCTCTTAGGTAATTATAATGACTTATTCCCCCTACTTATTTCACCCTCAGTGGTCTTAAGTCATGATATCCTAGTCGTTGGGGCCCATTAGCCTATTTGTCACAGTCATTACCCAATTTTTTGCCTATAGGTCAATAGTGCGACCTTGGACAGTAGCACATTATGCTAATATCCTTTTTGGTCCTTACGGTAGCATTATAGTCTAATGGTCACATTTTCAACATGTTTTTGGTCCTTACCCTTCCTTTTGGTCTCTTATGATTTTATCTATCTTTTCACCTTGTTAGCTTGTGAACAAGTGTATTACATTCAAATTAAAGCTCCTCCTATATAAATAGCCTCACAAGGCATTTTACATCTAGCACTTACTATTTTGGCACATAATTACATAAAAATATGTTAATAGTATATCTTAGCACTTCATATTACTTAGCATCACACACAGATTTGTATGTTTGATAAAATAAGGTCCTAAGCAAAATTCATTATAGCATACCATGCACATTGATTATGCATGTTCCTTAAGGGAGAAATACATGCAATCTAAGACCCCTATCATTGGGGTTAATGTAGATAGCGGTCAAAATAGTTGGGGTTCTACATCGTGTGATCGTAATATCCCACAACCTAATTTTTTCCCTCCTTTTGTATTTGATTCTATTGTTGTTCCATGTGTGTAAGATTTCATTAGGGTTTTGAATGAAAATCAAACAAACAGTGACATAGAAGAATGCTCAGAAGCCCTTGATCACACCTATAGAACCTTAAAACCCCTTTACAACATCCCTAAAAGTGTCAATACCTCTGTCCACAAAAAAAGGCTACTTCGGTGTTTTGGACACTAACGTAGTGCAATACTATCCCTTTGAATGTGTTACTATCATAAGATATTCAAATCTCAAGTTTTAAAAATGAAAGGGCTTCAGAATATCTTCTTGACCTATTTTAACATCATTACCATCTACAGACACAGGTTTTAATCCAAATAAGTGAATCTTATCCTTACACATGTTATTTTAGGTAAATCAATTAAATTAGATATTTGTAATATATATCTATATTTAACCTTTATACTCAGCCTTTAACAATATAAGATTTACACTAGTAAATAACTTTAAAAGTTAAATCATAATGTGTCTCCCAAATCATCGTGTCACTCTACTATTGGAACATATGGGTATCCCAAGTGACACAAAATCCATTCATGTATATGGTAGTCTAAAACCTGATTGGAACTAATTTTATTGTGCCTACTATTAAGGATAAATTGATATTACACTTTTTACAAAGATAAAATTCTTCTCTCTCACTCTATCCATGATGAAATGTATATATTTCCTTTGCACCCACATATATGAATGAAAAAGGTGTTATGCTTCCTCAAATAATGATGTTAAAACTTGTGTTGTTCTAACATTAGAATAAGGTTTAAATTTTACAATTTGATTAGCTAAGTTGATATGATGAAAGAAGTTTCCATCCTCATCAAATGCTTATATTAGATCAAATTCATGGGCTCAATTAAAAAAATCCTTTTGGAATTACATGCATTTGTGTTTTGGGCCATGCTCCTATGGTTTATTACACTATTTTTCAGTGTCCTATGGGCATTTATCAGTGGGATTTCTAAGAGCAAACCTTTATTATTTTCTCTAGTATGAGGTCTCTCTGGTCTAATGCATGCTTTCATGCTTGGATTTACCTCTATCATTTAATTATGTTTAATTTAATACAATAAATTTCCTTTTTTTTTTTTGAAATACAAATGGGTTTATCCTATCTTTTTAATGGTTAAGAATCTCATCTTTGTTTGGATATATTGATGTAACCCAATTTTTTGTTAGATTAATTTATACCTTTAAAAATCCTTAAGGTTAAGTTTCATTAATAGAGAATGGAAGGTATTTGAGTATTTTTTCACATATTGGTCATAAAAATTCCTAATGCATGTACTTCTCATAGAAATCTTTTGGAAAATACTTGTTTATAACAACATCAAAAAATTCACTCTAACAAGAATATGTGATGACCATACATTAATCCTTTATATCTTTTGTAGACTGCTCAAGGTGAGCCTCCCACCATTATTATACTTGGGGTTTAGCTTTTAGTAGAGAAAATGTTATTTACTTTGGACTTTAAAAAATATTTACAAAAAAAATATGACTCTAATTTTGAAGTCTAATTTTCAAAGGCATCCACTTTTATCTTACCTTCAAACATCGAGATATCAAACCTTAATTTTACCTTAAAGGGTACAGACCTTTGGAAACACCTCCTTTCTATTACTACTAGTATGTTTATCAACATTTGATGGAGAATCTACACAAATCATGTCATAATTTCATCCCTTTGCTTTCTCAGAGCTTATTTGAAAATTTCATTTATTGGATCCGAGGAATTTGTTCCTCGCTCTACATCCATATATGGTTGATTGCATTTATCATGAATAAATTCATAAAATATCTTGTCTTCAAGCCAAACTTCTAATATCTCAACCTCATTTTATGGGACATGCAATATCTAACTTGCTTCAATTCTGTTGATCCAAATTTAGGATTCAGTCTAAGGGACAACACACCAAATGTTAGGAACTAGTATCTTATAATAAACTCAAACTCCTCTATATTGGATTGACACATATTTTTAAGAGTAATAAATAAAAAATTAATGCAATCTCATAATATAGTTTCTAATCAAATTAGTCTTTATGGAAGAGATATCATCTATCCACTTGGAATTACAATAAGAAAATCCCTTGTCTTATAGCTAAATAAAACTAATAATAGTAAATTGATTTACACTTCAAAAAAGATAATAACATTGTTTTACATAGTTTTTAATTAATGTCATCTAATAAGATAAATTTTTAAACTGATTCAAATTATATAATATGTTAGAATTAAGCACTAATATAAATGTAAAACACAGAAACTAATTTGACAATTACACTTGTTATTCAAAGAAATTTATAAGAGGGTTAAGATACTTAGCATTTTATTGTATTGTGTAGGTTTAATAATGAATGCAAAATTCAGGAAAGGTATAAAATTAAACTGTGAGTTACTCATATCAATATCTAAGTTTCTAGGTGTACCTAGACAATTTCATCAGTGTCTGAACAATACTGACTGACATTGTTTTGAATCTCATGGTTTCATCTCGATGAGTTTTTCTCCTCTATTTTCATACAAGCTATTTCATATGCTTACAAGTTGTATCTTTGTGTGACATTCAAGTTGACCGTGCACATAATTCTAAAAACATGTATCCTTCTATTATAAACCCTATGTCTACTTGACAATAGGTTTTGATTTTCAAAAAAGGAAATAAGGTGGGTTGAGTTGACCCCAACCACTCCTCGATGAATGGTTGATTTTTGCCTACATATCCAATACTTTGAAGAGATAAATCAAACTACTATCAACTCTCCCCATTAGGGGCATGTGTACAATAATGCTCCTTTAATAAATGCAACCTGTGATATACCTTTTGATATTTGGTAAATGATAATTTTGATTTGATTTTGAGGTGATTCAGACTTGGCTAGGACCTCCTTGTAACTAGGGGTTGAATTGGGAATAATAGGGAAATACCATTTAAATGTGCAAGTTGAATATGCTTGATAAATATTTTCTAGATAGGAATAGGCTTAGACCTGTTATGTGTATATATGACTCTTTGGGTAATTTCTCACGACACTTACATGTGAGACATACAGGCTAACCTATACAAAGTATTTAAATTTAAAAAATAACTATTATTTGGCATGGAATGATTCTATCAGGTTTGGACAAGTGCAAGATTTTGTAATAGTCTAAATTCGACAATTCTACCTAGAAGGCAAGAAAACTAAGTTGATGATCTAAAGATAGTATGAATATGATTTGAGCATGTTAGACACATACTAAAGAATAATTTTAGGTGACTAATAACAAACTGGTAAGTTTGGACCCATAAAAAATGTGTGGATGTGAAAGAATGATGAATAAGATTCATGTGTATACATAAACTATTTAAGATAAAGGTAGGTCAAAATTGACATTGATAAGTATTTAATACCATATTTTTTATCTACAAACATCCATTCAAAATAAGGAATTTTATTTAATGTTGATCAAATAATAATATCATTTCAATGCATATAGGCATGTAAATATGATAACTTCTAAGAATAAGATATCTACTAGAAGAATTGCTCATAAAAACCAACAGAGTTGGGTCACTTTGTGAGAGTCTACTTTTATGAATATTCTTTGATCTTATATTATAATACACCAGAAATCGCAAGACTCTAAGTAGATGCTCACAATACTAAATCAATGTGACAAGGCTTGTTTAGCTTTGAAAAAAGTTCTAAAGGCCTCCAAAAATTGTCATTTATGTTGTGCTAAATTTTTTTAAAAATTCTAAATTTTATAAAAAATAAACCATTACTCTTATGTAATAGTTCCAATTCATTGTCTAGAAATTAAGTATGCATATAAAAATTTTAAAGCATTTAAATTTTAACCAAACATGTCAAAATTGTAAATACATTAAAATTATTTAAAAAATGTCAAAACTCTAAATACAATCAAATTTTAACTATAAATCTTCAAATTTTAATACATTCCCATTTAATTACAATGCAAATTAAGAATAATATATTTTTATTTTAAGAAAAAAGGAAGAGACCCTATCTCAAACCTTCATTTTTCAAATTCCTCTAACCTTTCTATCTCCTTCTTGAAAGACCAAAGCTAACACTCCAAAAATGCACTCTTCTTAAGCAACCCAAAGAGGAAAACAATACATTTTCTTACCAAGTATGAGCTTGAAATTTAAATAGGAAAAGTCCCCAAAACTCTCACCCAATAAAATTTTGCCACATGATAACTCCACTCTTCAAAATTTCACCTAACATACTTATATTCTCATTTAATAGTTCAAACTTATTTAGAAATATAATCTTGCACATCAAAAATCTTAAAGCATTCAAATTTTAACTAAGCACATAAAAAATGTAAATACAATCAAATTTCTAAAACATGTCAAAAGTCTATTTATCATCAAAATTTAATTATAAATGTTTAAAATTTAATGCATTCCAACTTAACTATAAAGAACATTTAAGAATCATAATATATTTTCATTTTAAGAAACAAGGGAGAGACCTTACCTCAAACCTCTATTTATCCAAATTCCTTTACCTTTTTATCTCCTCCTTCAAAAACCAAATCTAGCACTCCAAAAATGCACTCTTCTTAAGCAAACCAAATGAACAAAATACATCAACATATCAAATATGAGCTTAAATTTCAAATAATAAAATTCCCCAAAACTCTTACCAAGAGGCTTGCCACATTACAACTCCACTCTTAAATTTCACCCAAAATACTTATATTCTCATTTAATTTTATTACACTTCATATTTTCCCTACCCTCTTACAAAAATAATAAATAATCTTACACATCACATGATAACCCATTTGTACTTTTACAAAACAGCATCTTTACTTATACACTCAAAACGTCTTCTTACATTCAACCATTCCTTCTTTACAAAATTCACTAACCATATGACCTATCGATAGATGCCTAAAGAGCACTATATGAAAAGATAACTCATTATTTAGTCAACCAAAAATGACTTGTAATTATAACATAAGTTACAATAATAATTCAAAACAAAAAAAAAGTCCTATATAACTCTTAGGAATTTCTTTTGTTAAACTAAGTCTCAATAGTTAAAACATAACCCTTATACAAATATTACTTGCTAGACATTTCTAGTACTTGATACCATTTTTAATATTGTATATAAGAGTTTAACAAGGGTGTGGAGCATCAAGTTTTTACGGGAAGAAAAATGAAAAAGTTAATAGTTTAAAGTGATATTGCTTGTAATCTAGTTCATTTTATTTTGACCTTACTTCGCATCACCTACAATCCTGTGAAAACACTATACCAATCAAATCAAACAAAGATAGAAAAAATGAAAAATATCAAAAACCTAAAAGACACAAATTTAGACATTTCAATACATTATGCCAAGGCAAATCAATTCTTGGGGAAAATATTAACTGATAAAACATTGAATTAGCATGAAAATTGAAGTTTTGGCCTTCAGCTTCAAGCCATTGTTCAACTAGTTCCCTCTCCTCCAATGTCTTGCCCAAAAGACAAGTCCCATGTTCTGCATATTTCTCAGCATAGCACCTTATGATAGCCCTCGACTTTGTGCATACCCATCACACCAAAAATCACATAGATAATCTACATTACCTAAACTAGGGTTGTATATATACAATGATTATATCATATAGAAAGTGTTAATATGAGTATTTAAGAGTCATAAAAGCAATTTTAAGATGTAGTGTGTTGGTCCCCAAAAATGTCACTCATTTTTGGAACAACATATGAGCTATCTTGGTCCTACAGGACCAAAATTCCTCTCTTTCCCTTTCAAAAATTGTTCTGAGCATTCAGGTTCTTCATTTTTCAAAGCTTTCTCAGAAAAATACAAACTCTACAGGCTTGAATCTATGGACTCTACAGGCTTGAATCTGCGGGCTTCACAGGTTAAATCTATGGACTCTGAAGGCTTAAATATATGGACTCTACAGGCTTAAATCTATGGACTCTGTAGGCTTGAATCTAGAAACTCTGCAGGCTTGGAACTATGAAATTCACAAGTGGTTTCTACGGACTCTGCAAACAAATGTCTACAGACTCTTTCAAGGTTAGAGAAAACTACAAACTTGGCTTCTACAGACTCTGCAGGTAGGCTCAAATCTACGAACTCTCAAGGTTAGTTTCTATGGACTCTACAGGAAAGAAATGGGTTCAATACTTAGCCAAATAATGAAGAATGAATCGATTGAACCATTGAACCAAAGTTGGTTCAATCGGTAGGTTCAAGGGGCTGCCCCAAAGCCAAAGGAACAAGTGCCCTTGTGGGGGGAAGTAAGTAAAAGTGGACAAAAGTTAGGAACCCCTTAGGAAAATGGCTAAGTCCAAGAGGCCGAAAAAATGCTTTTGGGAGGATTTTCTCAGAAAAATGTTTAAGGCAAAATTCCTTCAGACTTTTTGTCCGAAGGAATTCACCCAGAGGAAAAGTCCAAAGAAATAGGAAAGAACGAATGGCCAAGTAACAAGAAACTTTCCTTCAGACATTTTGTCCGAAAGAATTCTTTTAGGCTTTTTGCCTAACGGAAAAATCCCACCAAAGATGTAAGAGCCTGCCAAGGAATTTGAAGCCCGAACAAAGACGTAGAAAGGAACTTCCACAAACTTAGACAAAAAGTGGTTCAATGGATGAACCATTGAACCGTTGAGCCAAAAAGTTTAACGGGTTCAAGGTTCAAAGGTTCAACCAAAGCTTAGAAAGATAAAGGAAGTAGTGTTTGAGTGAGACACAGAATAAACCAATGAACCGATTGAACTTTGAATCGAAAGATTTCAAAGTTCAATGGTTTAACATGGTTCAAAAGTTCAAAAGCGGCCTCAGTCAAAGAAAAAGTGGCACACAAGTGGTTCAACAGATGGTTCAACCAAGAGCTGAAGAAGCGATTGAACCAAGAAGTGATAGAACAAAAGAGACAAAATGAACTGATGAACTTTCAATGGTTCAACAGGTTCAAGGTTCAACCTGAATCAAGCGATCGACTGAAAAGAGAGCCCGAAGACTCAAAGAGAGAAGATCAATGTAAAGGACCAAAAATGTCTTTGAAATAATTATTTCCAGTAGGTGGAATAGTGGATCGAGTAGACTTCTGAGCACACCAAACTAAGGACACGACCTATTTTCTTCCATGAAGTAAAGACAAATATGCAAAGGACCAAACAGTCCATATTAAGGAGGAGACATATCAGATGAAGGGACACGCCATAGTTATGGCAGCACACTATTCTCAGCATGGTCTCTCCAAACAAAACTGGAGATGCATTGAAGGCATTGACTGAAACATGGGTCATCCCATAGAAAAAGGCACCAATCCTTGCGTAGTGGCTATAAGTTTGTTAATTCTCTCATTTGTAAAGGGGGACTTTCATTTTACAAGAGCGAAACTCTACCCATTTTGAAAGAAGAAGACTGAGACTTTGAGCTCAAGTTGTAATTTCATTTTCATTTTTATTTGAATGAGAAAGCAGGTTTTTCATAGACTTTGTGTTGTTCTAACTTGTGTCATTTTAGAAGATCATTCTTACGTCTATCTTCTGAAGATGTCCTTATTCATTTAATTTGGTAAGCAGAATTAGTGAAGGTAATAGGGAAGTGTCCTAAAACCAACTGTGGGAAGACTTTGTGCTCTCACAATTGCTTTCAATCTATCTTTTTCTTTTCTTTTTGTGTTAAGGATTTTGGGGCAACTTTGTGCCCCCATTATCCTTTGTGATATACTCTTTGGGCAGTTGAGGTGGAAACTTTGCATTCTTATTCATCCTACTGTTACTATGCCCTTTGGTAACTGGTTTCTTATCTTACTATCTAAAATAAAATCCTATTGTTTCCTGCAAGAACACTTGTAAAAGAAGAGAAGTGCCTTCAGTGTTTACACCAGGATTTCTCCTTTGTTTGTGAGCATCATCTCGGAAAGAAGAGAGATGGATGGTTGATCCCACCCTTGTGTCTTACTTTCTGCCTATTTATATTATATATAGCTCCTACGTATCTATAGGGAACCTCCCCTTGATGAGAGGAGAGATTTGTCTTTGATTGATGTAGTAAAGCTGCACACCTGGCTGACCAATCTTCCTGTTGTGGTTGATTAGACCTATTTTGTTGATCAGTACGTTGATTGACAAAATATTCACCCAACAGTTTTTGGTGACTCTACTGGGGAAGAGCGTGCAGTTTGAAGTCTCAAACTTCAAGCTGAAGTAGATCCTGCTCTTTTCCATTTTTTGTTATGTAATCTGGCAACTCCATGTTATACCAGAGGCTATAAATCCCAAGGTGTTGTTGACCCTACTTTTGAGTTGGTGCATCAAAGTAATTTTGAGTTGTTTCCTCCACAACCTCACCTTAGATGAACTAGGAGTCTTCCTCCTAGCCCTACCAGGCCACCAACACAAGGCAGAGCTTCTTTTTTTGCTACTAGCTGAGCTTTACCTATCCATGCTCCACCTAGATTAGTGATCTCACTTTTGCATAATCAAATCATGGCTCAAGGCCTCTGGGGTAATTCTTTCAATCCCTTAAACTTGACTCCACCTCTGCATGAACTTCCACGCAGTTCAAGGAAGAATTTCCCCAAATTCTTTGGTGATGGGAAGGTTCATTCTGATTAACACATTGTAGCTTTCAGCATAGCCTGCAGTGTAATAGAGGTGGAATTTGAAGACATAGCAGTCAGGCTATTCATGGAGACACTACAAGGCGCTGTTGCAAATTGGTTCTACTACCTGTAAGCTAGATTAGTGACTGACTAAGACACTCTGAAAGACAAATTTGAAGCCAGGTTCAAGCCAGCAGAAGATGCACATGCCTTGCTGGCCTAGCTCACTCAAATGAAGAAAGAGCCTCATGAGCCTATGAGGGATTTTATTGCCAGGTTCAACAAACTGAGGCACAGGATTCCCATGGTCACCCAGCTGATGCCTCAGAACCTCAAATGCTTCTTTATCAACTCAAAACTACCTGAAGTGGGTTTCTTGTTGAGACGGGCTAGACACATAGACCTTACTACTGCTCAGGACTTGGCTACTGAGGTAGAAGATGACCTTATCTTGGTAGGAAAGATAAGGAGAGACCCTAATAAAGGTAAATCCTCTTCATCTTCTGATTATTCACCTACAGTCATCACTGACCCAATGGTACAAAAGCTACTAAATGAAATGCTAGCTCTTTGAAAGCAAATAGCACAAGGGTTGTCATCTGCTCTTGCATACAGAGATATGCCCAGGAGGACATTTTAAAATCAGGTGTACCAAGGCAATGCTACCAAGAATCAGGGACAGCAAAATCACCTTCCTCCTCCATAGAGGAACCTCGCCCTTGAAGCACCTCCAAATAACTCGGTAGTTGGATATCTTGAAGCTGAAGTGGATTTCTCACTCCAGCCTGAATTGAATCATGAAGATGATGCTAATCTCTTCACTGAGGAAGAAGAAGAATTAGCTGGTGACTCCCATATTGGTTTTCTAAACTATTAGGATGAACCCAGAAGTGAGGCAATGTAGATGAGGGGTCATATGTTGTATTCACCTAGTCTAAGAATCAATCAGTTCAACAAGCTGATAAGGAGAAAGCAGAGGAGCGACCTCAACTAGCAGTTTCAATTGATAAGCGGGGATCCGCTCTTCCTTTCTAGCCAAAGGACCTGGTGATTGCAATAAAGGTAAGTACCCCAAATGCCCCTATGCCTTCTACTTCAATTTTGCAGTCCAGTCCTCCCCCTTTCAAAAATAAAAAGGATGAACTCCCATTCTCTGCTCCTAGCCCATTCCAGACATTTGATATCATTGACCATATAAAGAGAACCAAAATTCAAATGTCTGAATTTGAATTTTTGCAGTCCCATCTTGAGTAATTAGATAGATTGGTTCAATGTGTTAAAAACCAGAACATCCCTGTTAAGCGAGCAATTCCCAAAGTGACACATGATACTGCCAAGAATGCACCCACCAAAAAAAACCTTGTCACCGCTCCCCTTGCTACTCTTGGGAGGACTGAACCTTTTTATGTCTCATTGCTGATAAATGGACATCAACTGAATAATTGCATCATTGATTCTGGAGCTTTAGACAATGTCATGCCTGCTAAAGTGGCTGAATCCCTTGATCTCACATTGACCAAAACTTTTGGTAGATGCTTCTCCATAGAGAACAAGCAAGTGCCTTTGCTAGGATAAATTAAAGATGCCCAATTTGCGTTTGCTACATTTCTAGACAAAAGAATCAAGATGACTGTCTTGGTAGCAGACATCCAAGCATCATATGGCATCCTTCTCAGGCAGAATTTCTACAAGGATGTTGGTGGTGAATTAAGCATGGATTTATCAGAGGTGAGACTTCCAATCAAAGGTGTTATGAAGAGGCTGCTCCCTGAGAAGAAAGTGAAATATGTGGTTACCCAGACCTCACCACCTGAAGCTCAAATTTTTTTTGAGTCTTCAAGCATGGGTAACTACTTTTTGTATATGGATGGAGTTCATGAAATATCTGAGGAAGCTCCTGCAGATGACAGCCTAGAAATGCAGTCAGTTGTAATAGTAGAGGAATTGGTTGAGCACAAGGCAAGTGTGAAAGTTTCTCCATCCCCAGATGAAGAAGAATCCAAAAGGAAATTAGTGTCAGATGAGGTATGGATCCTTGAATTTGATGGCAGCTGCTCCTCCACTGGTTCATGAGCTGGGGTTGTGTTAATATCTCCTCAAGGAGATGTTTTTCCCTCATCTTATAAATTGCAATTTAGCAACACGAATAACACAGCTGAATATGAATCTCTACTACTTAGTTTGAGATCTGCTCAAGACAAAGTCATCAAGCTCCTTCATGCTAAAGAGGATGCCAAACTAGTGGTCTATCAGGTAAGGAACCTGTACCAAACCAAGAATAAAAGATTGCATCATTACCGCAATCTAGTCTGGGACCAGCTTGAAGACTTTGATGCTTTCAGCATCTCTGCAGTTCCCAGAGAATTTAATGATCAGGTAGATGCATTGGTTGTTTTAGCTACTTTCTTGGTCCCCCACCTAGATTTCAAAGTAGACAAGTACATGATTGAGCTGGTCTTTCAGCCAAGTGTACTTGACAACACCAATCATTGGTAGGTATTTAACAATGATAACCAATTCATTGCCTTCCTAGAGTAAAAAGATAGCTTTGAGCGGCTGCATTTTGAAGGCAGTGAACCTCAAAAATGTGAAACAGCTCCTGAATCAAATGCAAACACAGGGGAGGAGTTCTTGCAACTAAAAGGGAATAAAATTCCCAAGGGCATGGTTTCCCTTGAGAATCTATTTGATAAGCATGACATATTCATCAAACAGCAGCCAATGGATTCAAGCTCATCTCAGGAGTTTGATCAAGTAAATCTGGGAACTAAGGAAGACCCCAAGATGGTGAACATTAGAAAATGATGTACTCCTATAGAGCGTTTCAAGTTTACCTCTTTGTTCAATGAATACATGGATGTCCTAGCGTACTCTTATGCTGACCTAAAATCACTCTAGCCTAACAAAATTTGACACAACATCCCTCTCAAGAATGATTCAACACTTTATAGGCAAAAGACCAGGCATTATAATCCAAAAATATTAGGTACTATTTTATCTAAAATACAAAAAATGTTAAATGCCAGGATAATCTTCCCAATCCATCATTCCACATGAATTGCCAATATAGTGCCTGTAAGAAAGAAGAATGGTGAAATTCACCTTTGTGTGGATTTTAGGAATTTGAATCAGGCATCCTTGAAGGATAATTATCCTTTGTCAATCATGGATCAAGTGCTGCAGATAGTGACAGGCTCAGAGATGTTATCAATGCTAGATGGCTTCTCAGGATATAATCAGGTCAAAGTTGGTGAAGCAGACCAGCATAAGACTGCTTTCACCACACCCTGGGGCACGTTTGCATATAGAAGAATGCCTTTTAGCTTGATAAATTCTGGCACCACCTTCCAAAGAGAAATGGACCTTGCCTTCAAGGATGAGATGGGTAAGTTCATCGTAGTTTATCTTGATGACTTGATTGTCTTCTCTAAGCATCGTCCAGATCATGTGAGCCATTTGCAACAAGTGTTGGAATGTTGTTGCCAGAATGGCATTTCCTTAAATCCCAAGAAGTCATTTTTCAGAGTAATAGAGGGCAAAATTCTTAGACACGTTGTGTCCAAAGGAGGCATAAGGATTGACTCAGACAGAGTCAAGTCTATCAAAGAACTTTCCTTGCCCACAAGCAAGACTGTTGTTCACTCTTTCTTTGGAAAGGTGAATTTTTTACAGAGATTCATCCCCAAATTTTTTGGGAAGACCAGGCACATTGTAAACATGATGAAGGGAAAGGCCACCTTCAGCTAGACTAAAGAAGGCAAGTTGGCTTTTGAGGATATCAAGACCACCATTGCCCATGCTCCAATTCTGGCTTGTCCAGACTATAGCAAAGAGTTCACCATTTACAGCTATGCTTCAGAACATAAGCTTTCAACAATTCTAGTTCAATAGAATAAAGAAGGTATGGAATCTCCCATTTCCTTCATGAGTTGTCCTCTCAAAGCTCATGAGCTAAAATACTCAAATATGGAGAAGCACGCTTACACAGTGGTGAAGGCCATGAAACATTTTCATTTCTACATCCTCAATTCTCGGGTTACTGCCTTGGTCCTTGACACCACAGTGAAATCTATACTAACTCAGCAGGAGTTTGGGATGAAAAGAGGCAATTGGGTTGCAAAGATCTAGGAGTTTGATCTGATCATCAAGCTAACAAATTTGGTACGTGGAAAGGGGCTATGCCAACTAATTGTTGATAACAAGCCAAGAGGAACAAAGCATGAAGACCAGAAGTGGATGAGGATGACACACCAACAGTCCTCTTTGTCTCCACCATGAATGAGTGGTACTCAAGTATTGCTCATTTCCTTACTTATGGTGAATGTCTTGAAAACCTATCTTATAAAGAAAGGAGAATTATCAAGTTGAAAGCTGCTAATTCTATCCTCTGGGACAATGGTCTGTACAAGAGGAACCTTGATGGAACGTTCCTTCGTTGTGTGGAAAAGGAGCAGCAAAGCCGACTTCTAAAGTCCTTCCATAATTCAGCCTGTGGAGGACATTTTTTTGCCCTTGTGACTGCCCATAAGATCCTACGGGCCAGGTATTATTGGCCAACTCTCTTTCAAGATGCATACAAGTGGATCAGGGGATGTGAACTGTGCCAGTAGTTTATTGGAAGGCCCAAACTAGCTACCCTGTCCCTCACACCAGTGATCATAGAGAAGCCATTCCAGCAATGGGGAATTGATTTTATTGGAGCTGTAAACCCATCATCAAGTGTTGGACATGACTATGTCCTCACAGTAACAGACTACTTCACCAAATGGGTGGAAGCAGTTCCAACCAAACATGCTACTTCAAAAGTAGTATGCAATTTCCTCAAAGAGAACATCATGTTCAGGTTTGGGGTCCCAGTCAAAATTGTCACTGACAATGCAACCTGTTTCACTTCTTAAGAGATTACTCAATTCTACTTCTACTATGGAATTACACTCTCCCACTCCTCTGATTACTTTTTACAAGGGAATGGATAGGCTGAGTCAAGCAATAAAAATTTGGTGACTATCATCAAGAAGCTGGTGGATGACAACCAAAGGACTTGGCATAAGGCATTGTTTGATGCTCTATGGGCAGACAGAATTACACTAAAGAGAGTAATTGGTATGTCTCCCTTCCAACTTCTATATGGTGTCAATGCTGAGATACCAATCACCTTGGAATTGCCAGCATTGAAATTGGCTAAGGCGATTGAAGATCAAACGTATGAGAGCTCACTTGAGAAGAGGATCATGTGCCTTACTGAGCTGAATGAGTAGAGAACTACAGTGGTGGACAAAATCACCACCCATCAAAGTCTAGTGAAGAAGCTCTACGACCAGAAATCAAAGAATCATGATTTCCAGATTGGAGATCAAGTCCTGTTGTGGGACAAGAGAAGAGAACCAAAGGGGATGCACGAAAAGTTTGATTCCCTATGGAGGGGCCCTTTTACTATTCATTAGTTCAATGGTAAAAATAGTTTCCTATTGCAGTATCAAGATGGCACTCTCTTTTCTCTACCTCATAATGGGCAACATCTGAAGCACTTCAACTCTTGAAGTATCGGATGAGTTCCCCTGTACATATGTATATTTATATAGTCTTTTGTTCTATTTTGTTCATTTCATTTTCATTTTTGGAGCCTTTCTTTTTGGGTAGCATGACTCCATATCCCAATGGCACACTTCAAGGCACTGGAGATTCTAGTTTCTACTCCCCTCAGCTGTGTTTCAAGTTTTCACTTGAAGGAAGTTCTCCAACTGGAGCCAGCTGTTGGTCCCCAAAAATGTCACTCATTTTTGAAACAACATATGAGCTATCTTGGTCCTACAGAACTAAAATTCCTCTCTTCCCCTTTCAAAAATTGTTTTGAACATTCAGGTTCTTCATTTTTCAAAGCTTTCTCAGAAAACTATGGACTCTGTAGGCTTGAATCTATGGACTCTGTAAGCTTGAATCTGTGGGCTTCACAGGTTAAATCTATGGACTCTGCAGGCTTAAATCTATAGACTCTGCAAGCTTAAATCTACAAACTCTGCAGGCTTGAATCTACGGACTCTGCAGACTTGGAACTATGAACTTCACAGGTGGTTTCTATGGACTCCGTAAACAGATGTCTATAGATTCTTTTAAGGCTAGAGAAAACTATGAACTTGGCTTCTACAGACTCTGCAGGTAGGCTCAAATCTACGGACTCTCAAGGTTGGTTTCTATGGACTCTACAAGAAAGAAACAGGTTCAACACTTAGCCAAATAATGAAGAATGAATCGATTGAACCATTGAACCGTTGAACCAAAGTTGGTTCAATCGGTCGGTTCAATCGGTAGGTTCAAGGGGTTGCCCCAAATCCAAAGTAACAAGTGCCCTTGCAGGGGGTAGTAAGCAAAAGCGGACAAAAGTTAGGAACCCCTTGGGAAAATGGCTAAGTCCAAGAGGCCAAAAGAATACTTTCGGGAGGATTTTCTCAGAAAAATGTTAAGGCAAAATTCCTTCAGACTTTTTATCCGAAGGAATTCACTCAGAGGAAAAGTCTGAAGAAACAAGAAAGAATGAATGGCCAAGTAACAAGAAACTTTCCTTCGGACATTTTGTCGAAGGAATTCTTTCAGGCTTTTTGCCCAATGGAAAAATCCTGCCGAAGATGTAAGAGCCCACTGGGGAAGTTGAAGCCCGAACAAAGACGCAGAAAGGAACTTCCACAGACTTAGACAAAAAGTGGTTCAACGGATGAACCATTGAACCGTTGAACCAAAAAGTTCAACGGGTTCAAGGTTCAAAGGTTCAACCAAAGCTTAGAAAGATAAAGAAAGCAGTGTTTGAGTGAGACACAGAATAAACCAATGAATCGATTGAACTTTGAACTGAAAGAGTTCAAATTTCAATGGTTCAACATGGTTTAAAAGTTTAAAGGCGGCCTCAGTCAAATAAAAAGCGGCACACAAGTGGTTCAACGGATGGTTCAACCAAGGGCCAAAGAAGCGATTGAACCAAGAAGCGATAAAACAAAAGAGACAAAATGAACCAATGAACTGATGAACTTTTAGTGGTTCAACAAGTTCAAGGTTCAACCTGAATCAAGAGATCAACTAAAAAGAGAGCCCGAAGACTCAAAGAGAGAAGATCAATGCAAAGGACCAGAAATGTCTTCAAAAGAGTTATTTCCAGTAGGTGGAACAGTGGATCGAGTAGACTTTTGAGCGCACCAAACCAAGGATGCGGCCTGTTTTCTTCCATGAAGTAAAGACAAATATGCAAAGGACCAGATAGTCCATATTAAGGAGGAGACATATCAGATGAAGGGACACGCCATAGTTATGGTAGCGCACTGTTCTCAACATGGTCTCTCCAGACAAAACTAGAGATGCATTGAAGACATTGACTGCAGCATGGGCCGTCCCATGGAAAAAGGCACCAATCCTTGCATAGCAGCTATAAGTTTGTTAATTCTCTCATTTGTAAAGGGGGACTTTCATTTTACAAGAGTGAAACTCTGCCCATTTTGAAAGAAGACTGAGACTTTGAGCTCAGGTTGTAATTTCATTTTCATTTTTATCTGAATGAGAAAGCAAGTTTTTCACAGACTTTGTGTTGTTCTGACTTGTGTCATTTCAGAAGATCATTCTTACGTCTATCTTCTGAAGATGTCCTTATTCATTTAATTTGGTAAGTAGAATTAGTGAAGGTAATAGGGAAGTGTCCTGAAACCAACTGTGGGAAGACTTTGTGCTCTCACAATTGCTTTCAGTCTATGTTTTTCTTTTCTTTTTGTGTTAAGTATTCTGGGGTGACTTTGTGCCCCCATTATCTTTTGTGATATACTCTTTGGGAAGTTGAGGTGGAAACTTTGCGTTCTACTTCATCTTGTTGTTTCTACGCCCTTTGGTAACTGGTTTCTTATCTTACTATCTGAAAGAAAATCTTGATGTTTCCTGCAAGAACACTTCTGAAAGAAGAGAAGTGCCTTCAGTGTTTACACCAGGATTTCTCCTTTGTCTATGAGCATCATCTCTGAAAGAAGAGAGATGGATGGTTTATCCCACCCCTGTGTCTTACTTTATGCCTATTTATATTATATATAGCTCCTATGTATATATAGGGAACCTCCCCTTGATAAGAGGAGAGATTTTTCCCTGGTTGATGTAGTAAAGTTGCACACCTGGCCGACCAATCTTCTTGTTGTGGTTGATCAGACCTATTTTTTTGATCAGTACGTTGATTGACAAAATATTCACCCAACACAGTGAAAAGGCATGTCAGACTTCAGATAGTGAGACATGTATTCAAAGGTAGTTAAAGGGTTATTTTTTATTTTTTTAAGTATTATGAAACTGTAAGAACATATGGGAAAGCATTTGCACTCAGTATTTTATGGGATTATGCATTAAACAACAATTGAAAAATGCAGAGTAAAAAATCCAAATGCAACAGGTAAGTTTGGCGGTATCAAAAAGCCATTTAATTTGTTGTTATTTCCCTCAAGAGCCTTGTTCTGAGATCTTGCCACTTTTTTCACCAAAACCATTCAACCCACTACAAACATGCAATTTAAATATAATCAAGATTCCCATTGGCAAATAACCTAAAGAAATCAATAAGGCACTAATAAATTTTAACAGTTAAAGTATAACAAAATGAAGCCACTTGAGTATTTGACATGCTAAATAGAATACGATTGTGTAAGATAATCAATATTAGATAGCCACAGTGCAAGATTTTATCTTAAAATATTGACTTACTAGAAGCTACTAAACCAATAGAGAGCAAGATCTGCATCACCATCAACCAAACAATGTCATAGTTGTGGTAGTAAATAGGATATATAGAATGCTTTATGACTGGAAAATAACACATAAGAAATAATTCAAGGATAACTTCATCCATATCAAAATGAGCCCTTTGATTGCCATATCAAATTTTATCATAACAATGGTAAGTATGATGTTGCCCTAGTAAAATTGTGGTGCAAGATGGTCAGATTTTGAAGAAGGTAAAAGGGGCATGGGCACAAGAATCACAAAAATAAAAAAGCAAAATCAAACCCCACAAGTCCATTGTTGCATAAATTGAGTGAAAAATAAGTCGAACCCCTATTTTTGAGTAGATTAATAAATGTGGTTTAAAAAAGAAAAAAGGGGCAAAATTTATTATTTGTTCAGAGATTACATACATGTTCAGAGGAAGCTTCTTCCTCTGCTCCTAGCTTGATGTTCTATGTCCAACGCAATAGCATGAGAAATGGTCATTGACAATGGAGTCTCACTCTGCCCATGAATTTTTATAGAGCTTCTCACCTTTTAAAAAATAAAAAAAATAGTGCAACTTTATCCTTGGCTTATGTGTCCAATGTAGTCTCACACCAAACCCATCTATCAATGCATGCACTGTGAATGGCATCACCAGGTGGGGATTAGAAGCACAGGTAGGGCAAAAAGAAATCAATACATTAAAATGGAGCGATCCTAGTAATTTAAGTAAATTCTTTTCCTCAGCACTACTTCAACATTTGCATCAATTGTCATCAAATTTTATGTCTATTTGTCGTTCAAATGGGTCAGTATGAAGATCACCAAGCTCTTGAAATTATAAACCCTCACACAAATAAATTACTATTTTTGAACATTTTAAACCACTTTTTGGTCACTCAAATTTAACAGTAAAAGTCTAGTCCTCCTAGAATATAATCATACAGAAAAGCTCTAAACCATCATACATAATTTTCTAACAAAATTAGAAAAAAAATTGAAAACTGAACCTAGGAAATTTAATTCTCAAGGGTTTGCAAAATAAAAAGTGGGTGCACGTAATTTCTTCGCATCCTCTTTTCAAATGCAATGCAATTCTCAAGATGTGCAGATTCCATGGATCCATCAACACAGTAGCTGATTATGACTTGCTCCATCCCCAAATGCCCCAAATTTACCCATACTCCTATAACTTTAATTGCAGAAAAAGAAAAAGAAAATCCCATTCAAATGCAGAAGTATTGAAGTTACAATTTTAGCATCAACCAACTGTGTATTTGGAAAAAAAATGGGTTTTGTAGATCTTTTTTGATTTACAAATAAGATGAATGAATATGAACAGAAATGAACTAGATTATAAGAAAAATACGAGAGGAGTCGAGTGTCATCTACCTTTCTCAACTTATTATGCAATTAATTAATGGTAAAAACATTAGCTTTGAAGTAGTAGCTAGGACATGAGAATGCACATTGAATGAATGCTTATTTTGCCTTAATTTCCTAGTTATGTATGCTTTGGGCACTGCTGAATATGAAAAATTGAAATGATTGTTCATGATTATGCTCAACAAACACTATATTGAAAGATAAGCCATGGTTTAGTTAACATCTACCACAGCTTTAGCTAAAATCTACCATGACTTAGTTTAACATAAACCATGGTATTATTGGTTGAGTTCTAAAAAAGAGACTGGTAGGTGATCATTTTCAAATGTAGGCAACATTTGCCTTGATAGAGCCGTGCAAAAGACTAAGTAAACACAGACCAAAAGACTAAGTAAGAACAAACTTTCATAGTCATGTAAATATTCAAATCAATGAGGAATTAGGATGATATTTATTTTTGCAAATCATTTGTTGAAGAAAAAAAATAGGTTGCCTAGCGCCCGCACAACATTTTCTGGGGAAATGTTCAAAGACCCGAGGAATAGAAATAGCCATTACGCCATGGCCTTGGCCTCCATTTCTTCCAATGCTTCTCCTGTCGCCACTGTCAGCTCTGCAAACCACCAGATCAAAGCTTTGCATGAAATTATTTATGACAATACACAACCCTGATTGAATGATAGTTCAGAGGATTAAAATGAAGGCGTCTTGATTCTCCAAATGGCGGTCATATGCAGTTATGCGGGCATTAAAAACCATTCATTATTATTACATCCTATTCACAACTCACTGCCTCGATAGAAATGAAATCTCTCATAACATACAATTTTTTTGGATCAATCACAGCACTTCAAATAACATATTTTATCTACTCTATTAAAAAACATGTGATTTCTTTATGCAAAAACCAAAACATAATTTATAACACACAAATGGACAGAGGAGCAAAGATTAATCACTAGTTAATGGAAAACGAAGACAATAGTCCCTCCCTTCAAAACTAATAACATTTCACATTGCCATGGCTATAAGAATATTAAACTAAATTTATGAACGTGAATTAAGTAATTATGAGTCTCATAATAAGCCTCTGTGCTTGAACAAAAATTCTTATCTCCAAAAAAAATAATTGATGTAAACACTTCACTCTTATTAAAATACTTATCTACATCTAAGTTTACAATAGTGTGAGTAGCATCAAAATTCTACAAGCCTTTATAGATATCATTATATTGAAGAAAATACAGTTTTTATCAATTAATAATATAAACGTTATACAAAGAAGCCAAATTGCCACATTATATACTATCAAATAAATATATATCTTTTATGATGTTAATTACATTATTATTGTTCATATTTGGATTTTCTTTATGTAAGATTAAAACATTTCAAAATGATTTTCATGAGAAGGCATTATCCAATGTATTTTTAGTTTGCACGTTTTTTGTTTTTTCCAGCAATAACCGCCAAAGAAGGGGACACAAATACACATGCATCCAAATACATCAAGTATATGTTAGTAGCATTGGAGTGTTTAATCACTATTAAAATTTAAATTTATTTGTGAATATTTAAATATAAAAGTATCATTTATCTGTTATATCTTTAAATTTAAAATGAAGATAGTTAACAAGCAGGGTGTTATCTCATGAATTTCAGTGTTATAATAAATGTTTTTTTAAATGTTTGATTATTTTTTAAGTTTTAATAGAAATTTATAACAATAGATGTTAGATATTGTTTAAAATTTTCTTTAGATTATTAAATATTTTTTTTATATAATTGGATTTATATATTTTGATACACTTATGTATATATGTATTTATAATTTTTTTAAATTCAAATTAAAACTTATTAATATACTTAAGATAAAATTATAAATAAAAATATTAATCATAAGAATCCTAAAAATAAAATAAACCCATGTCCTAAAAATGTATGTTGTATGTTTGTGAGGGACCCTTTAAAAAAAAAGAAAAATTAATAAATGAATGAATGAAAGGGAAGAAAAGAAGGAAGGAGGGTACAAACTCTAACATTATTAGTTTCGAAGGGGTATACTAAAGGAATCAGGTTGTTTTAATTTCTAATTAAATTTACTTTTCTCCACCAATCATAAATCATTGTTTTTGGTGTATTGAAAAAATTAAAAGTTTTTAATAGTTAATTTATGCATTTCTTAACAAAAAATATGAAAAAGAGCATTTATCTATGTTTTCATTCATTAAAATTGTTTGCATATTATTAAGGGAGAGATTGTTGATGCCATACTTAATGCATTGAAATAAATGCAATCAAATTATTAATGCAATGAGAATAAATACATGTAAATATGGGAAAAATTATTTTATTAATTTTTTATTATCAATCTATACCAATATTTTGTTAGTTGTGTTAGAGTGCACAACCCAAAATCAGCACACTATGCGGACAAGCTCATGGTGTGCACAAAGAAGATATGCTTGGAATATATATGCAACACTCTTGGATATATATCAGCAGTTTTGCAATGGCACTTATACCCATCTATATTTTTACCACACCTCTCTTAAAGCTCCTTGGCCATAGATGGAAGAACCAAACAAACAATAACCTTTACACAATACAACACTATTTTCCTTCATTCATTTTGGTCCCTTGCTTATCATCAGCGACTATTTTTACTAGATTTGGCACCTTGGGGGTTTGATATTGCGATTTCAAAAGTCTTACAGGTGTAATTTAACCCTCACATATTTTCTTCCTTAGCTTTATTTTTAGGGCCAAATTTACAAAGACGTAGAATTATTTTTGAGTTTTAAAATTCTGTTTGTAACTATTGTTATTCCTTTTGTGTTCAATTTAGCTGGGAGGTTGTTTTTATTTATTTTTATCATGGCATCGTCAAGATCTTCAGCTATTTATGGTCGTTAAAGATCTTTTCATAGGTCGTATGTTTAAATCTCACCGGTCACAAATATTTGCAAATACAAATTTAAACCCCCGTGCATTATATCTGGTCCCAGAGCTTGGATTTACTGCATGTGTTAGGGCAAAATTGAATATCCAAGGCCGGGTTTTTTGTTAGGGTAAGTTGGTGTAAAATTGTTGTTTCCCACTCATTGAAACCCTTGTACCTTGTCTCGTCCCGACACGTCGATTCACACACTCATTTGAATCGTATATGTTGTACGTTAATTTCTGCTAGAAGTGGCTATTTTTCATGCAACTTAAATCAACCTTTGGTGTTGAATGTATTCGAGTTTGGTTGTCGAGGTTGAATTTTCTCATGTTACTTCCTTAAATTGTATTTGCCACTTATGAATCCTCAAATGTCAGCTCCATTTGCAACAGAGACGAATCACAATGTTGAAGGTGTGGTAAAACATCTGATGCGGGTTTGTTAGGAGAAAACCAATAATCCTCTTGAACTTATTATGTGCATTATGCCCCAAATAGATAACAAACACCTTTATGGTTTGTGTTGTAATTTCTTTCAAGTCTTATGTTGTAAACTGTATTTATTTCTATCACAAATATGCATTACATTGTCATTGGGGTACACGATTCTGATTTAATTTTGGTTCTAATTGTAGCTTCTATAAATAAGCTTTGTGAATTGGACTTGGGTATCTGGACCCAGCGTTGCTTGGTGGACCATGTGAAAAAATGCAAGGTCGAATACATTGCCAATGTTATACTAAAAATAAATGCAAAGGTGGGATTTCTAACTGAAACAAATCATTTTATACCTTAAAAGCATCTTGGTGTTTCATTCTAAATATTTTGACATTTGTTAGAACAACTTGGTGGGCAGAACTCACTATTGGTTGATGAGGAAAAGAAAAATTACCTCTCATATCAGAAGTACCTTCACTAATCATTGGTGTTGACATTTCACATTCAAGGGTTGGAGATGACAATGGCCCATCTATATTATTTGTGAGTGTCTGCATTACCAGTTTTATGTTCTTGTGACAACATGTTGTCTAAAGGCATAAGCTAGTAATAACCCAAAACTTCTAAAAATATTGTTGCAAGTATGGACTAGCCATCTTTCTCCAAATATGAAGCAATTTTTCGCACACAAAAATGAGGATCAGAAATATTTGAAGATCTATATTGGTAAAAAGAGGATGAGCAAGGCCGCAAACAGACCGGAGGATGTTTCAAGTATTTCCTTATCCTACCAAAATAATTAATTAAGATCTATTGCTACTGTCAATGTTAAGGAAATTTTTAAATGAAACAATTACATTTGAATTCGCGCCCAAAATGCCAAGTCCTTTATTTTGAAATAACTCTCTTGTTTCTGTTTGATAAGTTTATTTTCTACTGGAAATTGTTGTTGGACTTGGAATGGCGAGATATTTTTCTTGCAAAGGCAATGTTTTTGATGACATCGCAGTTTTATTATGATTGTGGCTTATGCAGTCATTAAGGATGTCAAAGGTTCACAAGAAAAAGAGTATTAAGAGACTTTGTGGGTTTGGTAAACCTTTGAATTGTAATACCATCTAGCATTGATTACAAATCCATCTTGCCAAGTGCAAAAGGTCTTCTAGATGATAATTTTAATGATATTGGCCAACCCGAGAGGGTTGATTCCTTCGTTTCAAAAATAAAAGCCCTGTTTGAAATTTTGATGTCTGATATTTTCAAGTTATGTGGATAGGAAGTATCGATTGCTTGAATTGTTTTTTCCAAAGAGTTTGTGAAAGAGTAAATACAATGTCTAGTGTCTTGTTTTGTTGTCCATCTTAATGTTTATTTGAGACAACTCCATGCTTGCTTTCATTCTTGTTCAACTAATAAGAGGTAAGGAAATGAGTGGCTTTCGTTTATCCGTCAATTCAATTTCAACAGAAAAATGGAGATCCTGTATGTTTGTTGTTGTCTTGTAAGTTATATTCCTTTTCAACCCAAATGACTTGTAGTCGTTTTTATTTGGTAAGCCTTTTGAATTGTGATTCCATCTAGAATTTTGATGACAAATCCATCTCACCAAGTGCACAAGGTTTCCCAGTTGAGAATTCTTATGATATTGGCCAAACTGAGACGGTCGATTTCTTGTTTTCAAAGAGATGAAGCCTTGTTCGAGAACTTTACTTTTGATTTTTTTAAGCTTATGTGGATGGAAGTATTAGTTACTTAGAATTTTTTTCCCAAAGAGTTCACAAATTTGGTATTAATTATTTGTGAGACCAAATACAGTGTTTGGGGTTTACTTGTTTTGTCATTAGTTTTAATGTTTTTGAGATAACTCTATGCTAGCTTTCTTTGTTGTTCAACCAATAAGAGGTAAGGAAATGCAAGGCCATAGGGTATCAGGGGGTTTAATAATTAATTCCAACACAAATGGATCCTCAATGTTTGTTGTCGTCTTATGGTATTTAGAGCAACATATATTCCTTTTCAACGCAAAAGAGTCCTAGTGGCTTTTCTTGTTTCTTATTTCAACCCAAAAAAATTTCCTCTTATTTTTTTTATATTTTTGATAATAAAATAGGTTATAAATTCTGTTGACATTACAATGTCATACCTATAAGCTAGGAAATATTTATGACAAAATACAATGTCATCTTACTCCAAAAATTGTATGGTACATGGCAAAAGCCCATATCAACAACCGGGGCACATATCAACCCCAAAAGCCAAACAGTACCCTAAAATATGCCAAATTGGATTGTTAGCATCATTCAGAGTAGGATATGCATCAAATATTCTTAGCCATATTCCAGTGTTTTATATGCAGAGCACACACAAACAACATATCTTCAATTTGAGAGTGATAATAAAAGGTAAGTCTTCAACCTGGTTACATGGTCAATAAGATTCCAATCAAATGTTAAAATGTAGAAAACATGTGTGAATACAGAGTAAATCAACGTTGGAAAGCCAAGAACTATCATGCATTCGCTGCAAGAGGGCAATTACAATGTTCATGCCACAAAAGAAGAGTGATTTATAACCCTAGAGGCACAACCAATCATGCATTGTTGAAATCCAACTACGACCTTGCCCTTGGTTCTAGAGTCTCATTTCAAAGTTTATGTGCCAAGGCTACACCGATTTTATACCCCTTTAGTTAACAAAATACCTTGCCTTTGAGTCAACCAACCTACCTAACTGCAACCGGTTTAGATCTATCTGCAAATTTTGGCATCGTACAAAATTTACTCATGGTACATTCTCACATGTTATTCACTACCGGTGTTAGACCCCAACTGACATGGTGACATTTGCAAGCCTCTAAAACTTTGTTGAATGATTTGTCTTTAATCCCTCTAGCCATGTAAATGAGTTGCAGAGGAGTTAATCGAGTTAATACATATATGATCTTAACTCTACTAGTTATAACTTTATATTTAATTAATATTATTTTAAGATAACATAGTACTTTGTACGCTATTATCCTTGAACAATTTGTTGCATCTTGTTATTATCCTTGGGCTCCCTGTCCGATGAAAAATTTGTTGGTTTTGTTTTTATTCACTGGGTACATGCCCATTTGGATTCCAATACCATTGTATGTTATACAAACAATTTTGAAGGAGGAAATGGAAGTTATTTGATTCTCAATGCAATGGTTGTAGACTTTATGGTCTCTAGAAATAATGAAACCTTTTGAGCTCGAAATTGATTTATGGAGATGCTACAGTTTGTTTTCACTTTGAAATATATTGTTTAGAAACTTGATTTTTAAAATAACTTATCAAAAGGCCACACAGAAGGAAAGTTTAACTTTGTGACAATTTTGGGTCTCTAAGAAATGTGATTTTTAACAGTTAATGCAATTTGGGAATCTTGTCAAAATTGAAACGCAGAAAGTGGGGTTATTTGAGTTTGTTTAGCACTTTTTATTGGAAGCACAAAGTGTACCCCCTTTTGAGTCCTACATTGTTTACATCGAGTCCTACATTGTTTACTTGGGGATTTTGTAACACGAGCACTTGTAAAGTTATTTTAACTACCTTTTTATGCTCCCTTAGGGATTTTGGACCCTGCCTACTTGTAAAGCTACTACTTTAACTACCTTCTTAATACTTTGGGCTTCCCAATTGTACTCTGCGCAGAGTTTGGTTATGAAAGTGAATGGATTGATTAATTTATACATTGAAAAGCCTTAGGGACAGGTTATATGTCACCAGTAGTTGAATAACATTTAAGAACATGTTGATAATGAAAATATCCCATTTAAATATTGGCGCACCGTAGTTTGCTTATAAAATTATACTTCTCTCTCGTAACATGCCCACTTGTCTATTGAGGTTAACTAACTTGTAAGGCTTCCCAATTGTACTCTTAATTTGAACCTTGAAAGGCTTCCTCCCAATTGTAAGGTTTTGAGCAAGCTCATGTAACGTTGGGTTTCCCAATTGCATTTTCCTTGGGTTTGATTAGGGAAATGTGTGAATTTGTTAATTTATACTTTGAAGTGCCTCAGTGAGAGGCTATCTCACTTATATTTTTGAATAAATTTGGGTATAGGTTGGATGAGAAATGTTGGTATCAAGCCATGTTACAAGTATCTTGACCTCAGTTAGAAGTAATGCAAGCACAAAGAAGAGTATTAATTCATATATGAGAGCTTGAACGTGCAAATGAAAGGTTTCATGATCATTTTTTATTAATGAAATATAACACAAGGACCATGCCTTGATGTTATGAGCACATTAAAATTTAAACCAACTCCACTCAATCTAAGATAAAATGCTAATTTACTGTTGGTTTACAAAGTTTGAAATTTAATCCAACAGTTGCACCTTTTTAATAATTAATGTCATCTAATAATTAACCCTTTTATCACGTGATTATATATATTTATTTCTTTTCTTTCATTGCTCCTAGTATTTATAGGTGTAACTCCTTGCAACACTTCGGCTATTTTCATTGTTTATATCCATCGTGTTTAGAAAGTTGGCCCTTAAGGCTGAATTAATCATGAGTCCTTCCCTTGATTTTCGGCAAGGTG
This sequence comes from Torreya grandis, assembly GCA_037957365.1. Classification (NCBI taxonomy): domain Eukaryota; kingdom Viridiplantae; phylum Streptophyta; class Pinopsida; order Cupressales; family Taxaceae; genus Torreya; species Torreya grandis. The sequence goes on from JARHVA010006393.1 coordinate 869,553, forward strand.
TTTCAATGTTTAGTTTTTGAAGGGCATTGCAAACTATCGGCATATTTTATGATGACTATTTATTTTGTAATGTGAGTTTAGAAGTGATATGGTACTATTATTGGGGCGTATGGTCATGGATTCACGTTTGGCATTATGCAACTGGGATGTTATGCTCCTCTATATGATTGACAACTTGTTCATCCATTCTTGATTTCATGCAAATTTAACATGTAGGGCTTGGTCAGCGTGATTTCATAAAGCATTGGCAAGTATTAATATTTCGTAACATTATTTGAGAATTGATTACATTTTACTGTTTTATTCTTATATTGATAGTGTTTTCTCATGTAATGAGCAAGACTTGTCTATGTAATCAAATGCTTAAATTAGATTTCAAAACTATTATAACCTCCCACAATTCATATATTTAAAAATACTTTAAATATAATATTTTTAAAGATTATAAAGCCAAAAAATCCTAAAGATCATAATATATTAAATTAGAAAGAGAACAAGTTCTATTATGACAATACACCCTATATATATATAAAATAAAATATTATATATGTAGAAAGAGTATTTGCTCTATAAGATCACTCCAATAACATAAAGATGATAGTATAAAAATTAGGAAAAGAACAACTTAAATTCTCATGAATCATGTGTTGGCGTAGACAAAAAGTTGGTATTAATTTAAAGTAAGTATAAACAAAGCATGTTTTGAACTGTTTTTCTTATCATTTAAAAAAATGGAAAACCAAAAATCACCAAAAGCTGAATGAAAGCAACAAGGCCGCGGTGATTACAAGCGGAGGATAAGTTATAGAATCGAAATTTGGAGTGATTACAATTTACTTCCCAAAGAGAGCTTTGAGCCACCAAACGCCTTTATTGTCCTTGCCTGTTTCCTGTTGGGGAATCTCTGTGTGTTTCGTTCTCTGCAGAAGCTCCACATTGTACCCCTCCTCTTTGGCCTTCTCCACCAGCTGGTTATAAATCTCGGGATCCAGCTCAGCCTCCCTGCTCAATATCTGCATAACCACACAATCAATAATAAACAATACATACCCATATCTGAATGCATAGCCGAGAGATACATACCCACAAATACTTCCGGGAGGGCTGTCCGACCATAGCCCAGCGGTAGTCGGCATCAAGGGCCATGACCCAGTAGTCCCCCACCACGGGAAAGAGCGGCAAAAAGGGCGGCACATAGAACTTGACTTTGAGCTTGGCCTCCTCGCTGTGGGGATCTACTTTGAAGGCGGTCCCCTCGATGGAACTTGTTTTACCGTCCGTCCATGTCTCGTTGAGGACGTGGATGGTGTTATCAGGATTGAGGGTATAGGTAGCCCGGGTATTCACACCACTTTTTGGCTGAAACCGCGATGGCATGGAAGCGATCTCGTACCACCGCCCCATGTACCTCTCCACATCCAACCCCTTCACTACCTGCAACGCCCTGCTCCCCATTTTTCCTTAAAATCTTTCTGCCAAATACCTCTCTGCACTGATGAATTAAAGCTCTGCCACCGCTCCTTTGCCTTGTGCTGCAAGAAATATAGATATTTTTCGAGCAAGAAATATAGATATTTTTCAAATCTACGTGTCGCTTTTTCTATGAAGCCTTTAAACCTTCGAGGTCCTTCAAATCTTTATTGCAGTTCGGAGGAATTAAAACTCTTCCACCGCTTCTTTGCCAACCGCTATGAGAAATAGATTTTTTTCAACTTCACTTCCGTATTTTTATTATCAAAAAGTGCATTTTTATTAATAAAATAATATATAATATATTATTGATGGTATAAAAAATATGGGTGGAAAACTTACATCCCAAAAATATAATTAAATTGAATTAAAACAAATTTCGATAAAAAATCAAAGTCCATAAAAAGTTACCATATAACAAACACAATCATGGGTTAAACTAACTCAAGTGTACATCAACCGAAAAAAAGATAAACAAAAGTACTAACAACAAAAAAATATCTAGCAACAACAACAAACATCGCAGCAGGTGGAGGTGGAGGCGGCGAAGGACCGTGAGGGTTTCCTCCCTGTCTTTATTAATCAGTGTAGGATCCCAACCATCAGTGTGTTAATTATCTTCAGTAACATCTTGTTGCTTAATTGTAGGGCCCTGTCTGGAAAGCAAAATGGCAAGAGCCAGTGGTGAGAAATTGACCTACAAAGGAGGACCCCATCCCCCCACCACTAGTAGCCCTGTCAGATCCACAATGTCGAGATGACCAACGAGGGCGAGGAGAGAGAATTCTCCGACTCTTAGATTGTTAGCTATGAGAATGTTGACGTCTACCCCCATGCCCATAACCCCAAGGGGAGTGGTTGCGAGGGGGATTTGGAGGCTCGCGGTTGATCGCACAAAGAACATTCTCCCAGTGGTCCAGGAGGATCTGCAGATGGTGGAGCTCAAACCAAACTTTATCCATCTAACTCTAGATCTACGAGGTAACATTAGATATCACAACTTTATTAGTTACAGAAAAACTTTTTTCCATAACTTTGTGATTAAAACATGCTTTATTTCTAGATTTCCAAATCTGAAAAAGAATATCAATATGAAAATTTTTCTATAATATATTGTATCTTTCAAGGAGTACGGTAGAGTCCCCTAGGAGAACCATCTTCCACGTGAACATTTCATGCCTAAAGGGCTTGAAGAGGGTATGAGTCCATCTCTATGCTGACTGAGCATGAGGGCAAAACCAAAAGAGGTGTTTAAGGGATTCTGAGTGCTAAAAGGTGGGGCAAATGGGATTTGAGACCCCCATGTGCTTGAGCCGATCACCCGTAGGCAAACCTTGGTAAATAATACACCAAAAGAAATGGGCTTTTTTAAGTTCAATGAAAGTCGCCTAGATGTTCTCAAACCTCTGGCCCAAACATGGTGAAGGGATCTAAGATCCCAATGATGATTCAAGGTTTTAGTGTCAATACGCTGAGGAGCTAAAAGATACACCAAAGGAAATGGGTTTTTTTAGGTTCAATGAAAGTCGCCCAGATGTTCTCAAAACTTCTAGCCCAAACATGGTGAAGGGATCTAAGATCCCAATAATGATTGAGGTTTTCAATGTCAATACGCTGAGGGGCTAAAAGATTATACCCAAGCTGAGGAGAGTAGCAGTGAAATGGTGTAGTCGTAGGCCAAGACCAGTCCTTCCACCATGGCGTGAGAGAGGTAACACCAATTTTGTGTAAATATTCGTAAGGGATGGAACTCTGTAACTCTGAAATGGATTTTGCATCTTCATTATTAAGCTTAAACTTAGACTTCACAAGATTCCATGGAAGCTAGTCCTGAATAGTCTTATAAAAAATATCCCCAATTGTATGGATACCTTTTTTAAACAACATCAAACCTCTGATCCAAGGGACCATGGCAAAGGGAACATTATGGAAATTCAGCATGGGAGACCACCAAAGAGATTGGTTACCAAGCAAAAAACCGCTTCAAAAACCTTCCCCCACCCAAATGAGGTGTAGTTTGAACTTCTCCCAAGCCCTCTAGATGCTTTGAGCAACAAAAGTGCCTCCTATTTTAAAAGAAACAAGGGTAATGAGGATGTTTTGCAGACCAAGCCCTTGCCATGCCTTCTTGGCCAAGAGGGCAGACTTGAGAGATGCAGTGTCATTGTAGAATTTTACATGCTTCATCACCTTCCAAGATTATAATAATCCATTTGACACTAAGAGCGAGCCCTTAGAGTTTAATGTCAATGAGCCCAAGACCACTAGCATCTTTAGGTAGATAACAAATGGCCCATGACACTCTGTGAAAACCATGGTGATCCTTAGAATTGGCCCATAGAGAATCTCTTATGAGTTTCTCAAGCTTAGAATAAGAAGCATTGGAATGAGCCCAACAGGGCGAGTAGTGAACATGAGTAGCAGTGAGCACCTTAGAACAAATATGAAACTTCTCAGCTAGAATCAAGGGTTTGGTGATCCATAAAGAAATTTTCTTCTCAGCCCTTTGAACCACATAAGACTACAACTCAACAAGCGAGGATCTAAAAGCAAAGAGAATGCCTAAGAGGGCAACCTTGAGAGATGCAGTGTCATTGTAGAATTTTACATGCTTCATCACCTTCCAAGATTCTAATAATCCCTTTGACATTAAGAGCAAGCCCTTAGAGTTTAATGTCAATGAGCCCAAGACCACTAGCATCTTTAGGTAGATAACAAATGGCCCATGAGACTCTGTGAAAACCATGGTGACCCTTACAATTGGCCCATAGAGAATCTCTTAGGAGTTTCTCAAGCTTAGAATAAGAAGCATTGGAAGGAGCCCAACAGGGCGAGTAGTGAACATGAGTAGCAGTGAGCACCTTAGAACAAATCTGAAACTTACCAGCTAGAATCAAGAGTTTGGTGATCCATAAAGAAATTTTCTTCTCAATCCTTTGAACTACATAAGACCACAACTCAGTAGGTGAGGCTCTAAAAGCAAAGAGAATGCCTAAGAACTTAAAATGCAATGTAGGGAGAATCCATTGCAATTGGTATCCCTCCAACCAAGGAGGTTTGGCATTATATAGAAGAGCAAGAAGTGAGGCAGAAAGTGTCCAAGCAATCCATAACATGTTTAACAGAGCCCTCTTCCTCCTGAAGTGTGAAGAACGAGTCGTCGGCAAAGTGCCCATTAATAAACTGAAAGTCTAAATTAGGGAGAGAAATACCCTTTACCAAACCCCTGGAAACATAATTATCTAGAAGATAATTGAAACCCTCAGTAGCCAAAACATAAAGAGAAGGATCTAGAGGGTACCCTTGTTAGATAGATCTATGAATCTCAAAATGCTAAGATTGAAAACCAATGATAGTAATGCAAGCACCGAGATCCTGAAAAAACATGCTATTTGCACAAACCTAGGGCCAAAACTAAGAACCTGAAATATAGCTACAATGAAACGCCATTCAATTCAATCTCAAGTTTTTCCAAAAACAATCTTGATGAATAATGCCTTATGGTTGCACACCCTAGCCCATTCCATACCTTCCCAGATAGTAATGACATTGTCCAATATTTATGTGTTGAATAAACTTTGTTTGCTCACTTCTCATAAGTAGGGGGAGAAGGTATTTTATTCTAAGGGCAAGAACTTTGGCTATAATTTTATGGGATACATTAAGAAGAGTGATAGGCCTCTCGTTGGTGATAACCTCAGGGTCCCCAAATTTAGGAATGAATTTGATATTACCTTGATTAATGAGAGGGCCCAAAGAGATGGACAAAATAGCTTCATAATAGACTTTACAGAGATCAGGTCTAACAATATCCTAAAGAGTTTGGAAGAACTCACAAGGAAACACGTCAACTCTTGGGGCTTTGCCAGTGGCCATTTGCATAAAAACTTCCGTAAGATCACTCAAGTTGAGAGGTCTATCACAGATAATTCTTTGGGCTTCAGAGAACTTACATGGCACAACTCCCAAGCACTGAGACATAGTAGATTCACGAGCAAGAGAGGTGGAGTAAGAAACAAACACACCATGATAATGATGCACAAAAGCTTGCAAGATGTTAGATAATTGGGTAAATCTATCTAAAACACATCTAATGGCTTTGATTTTGTCTATAGCTTGTCTGAATTGGAGGATAACAAGGAATTTTTTGGTCGTTTTATCTCCAACTTTTAGCCAATGCATTTGCGCTCTAATTTGTGCTTATATGGCCTTGTAAGCCTTGACCATTTGGAGTTTATGTCTTCACATGGTTGTTTGAGCCTAAAGAAGAGGGATAAAAGGCAAGGCTTGTAAATCATGTGAAACCTTAAGGTATTCACATTTTGTAGCATGATGTATATGCTATCAAAAGATTATAGCTTGCTTTCCATATATCTGAAGAAAAGTCATGGTGTGAGCTATGGCATCATCGCACCAATCCATTTGGCAAATATCCTGAGAGGGTTTAGGAGCCAGGTTCCATATTTGAATGATATGCCCTATTGTCCCCCAAAAATATCACTCATTTTTGGGACAACATTTGAACTATTTTGGTCCTATAGACCAAAATTGTATCTTCCCTTTTCAAAATTTGTCTTGGGCATTCAAATTCCTCATTTTTCAAGCTTCTCAAAAATCTACAGACTCTGCAGGCTTAAATCTACAAACTCTGTAGGCTTGAATCTACAGACTCTGCAGGCTTGAATCTACGGACTCTGCAGGCTTAAATCTACAGACTCAGCAGGAAGAGGAAATCTATGGACTTTGTAGATCAAGTTCAATGGGCTTTACAGGTTAAAATCTATAGACTCTTTCAAGGTTAGAGAAAACTACGGACTTGATTTCTATGGACTCTGCAAGCAGGTTCATTTCTACAAGTTCAACGGACTTCACAGCTTCTGCAGGCGGGTTCAATCAAAAGAATCGGTTTCTAACACTTGGTCATTTTCGGGATTGGTTCAGTGCCTTGGTTCAAACAAAAATCTCCATCGGCAAGCATCAGCAGCAGGTTCAATGCATTTGGTTCAACGGTTGGTTCAACATCAAATGGTTCATCAGTTGGTTCAAGGCTTTGTTTGAACCGTTGAACCAAAACTTGGTTCAACGATTGGTTCATCGTCTTTTGGTTCAATGGTTAGTTCATCGCTTTAGTTCAATCAAATGAACCATCGGATTGAACCATTTTGGTTCAAAGCCTTGGTTTAACGAAGAGGTTCAAAGCCTTGGTTCAACAAAGAGGTTCAACGTCTTGTGGTTCAATGGAGCGGTTCATCGACTTGGTTCATTCAATTGAACCATCGGCTTGAACCATTTTGGTTCAAAGCCTTGGTTCAACGAAGAGGTTCAAAGCCTTGGTTCAACCAAGTGGTTCAACGCCTTGGTTCAACAGCAGTTCAAAGGAGCGATTCAAATGCAAAAGTTCAAAGAGCCTCCCGAAGGACAAAGTGCCCTTGCGGAGGGCACTTGGTCAACAAAAGTACCCTTCGAAAGGGTCATTTTCAAAGAAGGCCGCAAAGGTAATTCTTTCAGATTTTGTTTAAGGAATTCAAGAAAGGCTAAGGCAAGAAGCAATTCCTTCAGATTTTTTGTCCGAAGGAATTCCTTCGGACAAAAAGCCCAAAAGAATTCGGAGAAAGCCCGAAGAAACCATGGCAAAAGTGATAGGAACAATTTCTGTAAACTTTTTGTCTGCGGGAATTTGTTCGGGGAAAATGCCCACAGGAAAGCCGTGAAAGGCTGCCGAAGGACCTCAAAGGTTAGATGCCCTTGCGGGGGACTCTTGGCTGCCCAATAGAAGGACACTTCCCCGAAGCCAAAGGGTCACCTTCCCTTCGGGAAGATGTAAAACAAGAAGCCCGAAGGCCATTCGACGATCATTTCTTAAGGCCCAAAAGGGCAAGTTCAATCCGAAAAAGTGCCAAACAGAAAAGCTGAAAGAGGACCAAGGGGTGACGTGCCCGAAGACGTCAAATTCAACACAGCGAACTAGCCGTTGAAAATATAGTGACGGGCGCGTGAACGTCAATTTTAAAGCTCATAAAATAGCCATTGATCCTTTGAACCTACAGACCCAAATGCATTCACAGACTTCAAGGCCAAGACCAGCAGAAAGCGAGGAAGGAACAGAATAACAAATTGAATCCAGGACCCGATTCAATTAACCAGAAAAGGAGGAACGATGAAGGTAAGATCAGATCGCTAGGTGGACATTGAAAGTTGCAAACTTTCAATAAGCATGACTTGTTTCTCTGCATTGATAAAATCAAATGGGTAAAATGCCCCTAAGTTCCAGCCTGTCTTCTTAACAGATTCCAATGCAACATGATGTGTTACTATTCTCGAGTCCTTCTTGAAGAGGCTATATAAGGGACTCTCTTCTATTGTAAAAGGATCTCTTTTTTGACAATCAGAACAAAACTCTGCCCAAATTGAAAGACACTTCTGAGACTTTGAGCTTAGTTTGTTTATCATATTTTGTTATTGGAATAAGAAAGCAAGTGGTTTTTCATACTTTGTGTTGTAATATCTTTGTTGTTGGGGAAACTGTTCTTATGTCTTTTTCCTTGATATATTTTTTGTTCCTTTAATTCAACAAGCAGGATTAGTGAAATTAGTAAGGAAGGTGTCCTGAAGAGTCAACTGTGGAGAGACTTTGTGCCCCCATAATTGCCTTCCAGTGTGTTTTCTTTTCATTTCTGTGTAAAGGACTTTGGGACGACTTTGTGCCCTCATTGTCCTTCGTATCTTACTGTTGAGCAATTCAAGTGGAGACTTTGTGTTGTATCTCGATTTGCTGGTTAATACATCCTTTGCTACATTTTTGTTGTTATCTACCTGGAGTATTCTTGTCGCTTGTTGAATAGTACTTTTGAAAGAAGAGGAGTGCTTTCTGTCATTTTCCTTGAGTTTCTCCTATGATCTGCATGCATCATCTCTGAAGAAAGAGAGATGGATGGTTTATCCTATGCTTGAGTATTATTTTATGTTTATATATATATATATATATATATATATATATATATATATAACATACCTATAGGGAACCTCCCCTTGATGAGAGGAGAGATCAGTCTCCTTTTTGATGTGGTAAAAACTCCACATTTAGATGATCAGTTTTCTTACTTTGGCTGATCAGACCTATTTTGTTTATCAGTACGCTGATCGACAAAATATTCAACCAACATGCCCAACAGTTCACTCATGCTTGAGATGGACAGTGTTGAGATAAAATTGAGAATTATGGGGTTTAACCGAAGGGGTGGTCCATTCAAAACAAATGTAGATATTGTGATGGTCAGACAAGAAGGTGTCTAAGATAACATCTATAGATTGATTATGAATTGGAGAAAAGAAAAAAATGTCATGTTCTACTAGCAAAGCACAATCAAGATGCTTAATCACTATGTCTTCTTTGTAGAAAAATTGGACCGAGGGAACAAGGAGAATTTGACTCCTTCCTCCGACGGTGATTGGGATAAAAATCACATAGTTTGTTACGCATGTAAAATCATGTCTCTCACTCCCCTGTACACCACCACATGGGAAGGCATCCTTCTTTATCTTCAGCGATCTCAACCATGTTGAAATACCTGTAGAGGATCCACTGGGCATCCAAGATGGAACCTGCTAGCCATCTCTAGAGCAAGGTACGATACACAACATCATTAAATGAATATGGTTGACAAGGCCAATGATGCAATGATCAAATTCAAAAAGAGTTTAGACCACCCAACGGGTGGCGTTATAACCCTAAGAGATAATAAATTGAGAAAGCTTAGGTGTCAAAAGGGTGACAACACTGCCCTGCTTGGGCTCATGACAAGTGGCCTGATAAAGGGCCCTAGGCTAGATAGTGAGAGCAGTAGACTAAAGGAGAAAGTCAGATATTTTGACTTCCTAAATGCAAAAAAAATCATCTTGGAGAAACTCTGACTACTGTTCCCAACTATATACTTACATGTTAGATCAGTGAGGCCTCTAAAATTCTATAAATAAACATTCATTGAGAATTGATAAGATTCATAGCATTTCCCTTTGTGAGGTCTGATAGGGATGCAAACCTATTGAAAGCTAAGCTAGGAAGGGCAAAGTCTCCAAGATTGAAGGGTTGCCTCTTGTTTGGCACATATTCCTCATCTACAGAAGGTGAAGGGCTACAAGAATGTCGTAGAATGGCCTTGTGGTTAAGACTCACAAGACTAAGCTCAGAGTTTGAAACATTTGCTTTGGAAGGGGGATATGAATATGGAACCATAAGAGTAGGAAATAAAGAGGAGACAAGATGGAAAACCACTTGAGGTGAATTAGAGATAGGAGATGGGTGTTTAACTCACAAAGGTGCAGGTTCCTTGCCAATAGATATCAATGAGTTCAGACCCCCTATGGGTTGGTAAATAAATGACTAGGGTTTGACATTACCATGAGTTGAATCATTTTTCGTATTAACAACTATTATCCACCCGTCAGGATTCTCACAATGCGGTTTTGATTCAAACCCACTTTTTCTTGAGGAATAGAAGCATTGGGAAACATTAAAGGGCATTATCTATTCATATGGTTTGAAGCCTAGCACTGAAAATAAGTGTTCATAAGGTTAATATATAACACATTTTGTGTGAAGCAATTATTGCCCACTTTTATCTCAATGGGATCCTTAAGGTCTTTGGTTAGGTATATTTCCACATAGACCCTTCTCTGAGGTCATTTTGCATATAAATTTAGTTGTTAATGGCAGATAGACCACCCCATAAGCTTAATAAGCTGGTTAACAAAGTTCCACAAAGGAAGAGGTAAGCCCGAAAACTCTATCCAAACTGGGATTTTAAGTTTAGCTTGTTCAAAGACTTGAAAGTCTTGGTTCCAATGCGATAAAACAACTAGAGTGTTGTGTATACACTAGGGACCATGGCTAACAATAGCTTTGAAGTGCTTAGAAACCCTTGGTAAGGTTTTGGACCTCTTCCAGTTTCACACCATGGCCTTGCCAATGGTTATGAACCCACTACTTTAATAGGCTCTCTGGGGGGACTTGGCCCATAGAATAAGCAACCAAAGTAAATTTTTCAAAATAATTATAGGCTTTGTCAAACTCTATTAAATCTAACACAACATTAGGTATAGGGGTATCTAAACCATAACCAATACCCTGCGGTAGATCTTTAGAACAAAATTTCAAGCTTGTTTTCGTGCCATTAGTTATAAGGATCCCACTAGTTATCTCTACATCAAACAATGTAGGAATGGTGGTGGCATCCATTTAATAAAGGGAAAGTTACACCACCCAAAGGGTGGAGTGCCAACCAAACTAAACACAATAAATACATTGTCAAAACAAAATTAATCCCACCTAGATCAATGGTAGATCGACGATGTGATAGACGGGAAGATAAACCCTAAAACCCTATAGACATATAGTGCTTCATACGACTACCTTCAACCTCCCTTATTAAATCACTTATGTTATTTTTATTGCAACATGGATGAATTATAGCTCTTCCACTACTTCTTTGCCTTGTGCCCCTAGAAATATATTTTTTCCAATTTTATTTGTCTCTTTTCTATGAAGACTTTAAACCTTCAAGATTTATTATTAACTCAAAGGTGTCTTCATCAGGGAGGCCTTGCCTTAGATTCATCTCTAGATTTTGGTATATTCTTTCTCAAATAATGAATAGTTGCCATGTGTACATCATTTCAAATTCTATCTATTTTGTTAAAGGATTTTTTTTTATATAGTACTTATTTTGTTAAAGTTTTTTGGATTGGGCAGAGAATGACACCAACAGTTTGGCAAGGCCTTGACTTAGATTTGTCTTTGAATTTTGGCATATTTTTTCTCAAATAATGGATAGTCGTCATGTGTATGTCACTCCAAATATTACCTATTTTATTAATATTTTTTGGATTGGGCAAAGAATGACACATATTGTTGGGTAGTACTTCGATCATGTGAGTATGCAGGGTCAATGAGAGGTTGGTGTGTCTCAATCTAAAATGAACATTCCAACTCACCCTTGTATAAATAATAATAATATAATTTTTAAGGTCCATGATGCCAAATAACACTTTGGTTATGGTCTATAAGGTAGTTTACAACATATGTGACCACCTCGACTCCCAAAGTGTAGGAGGCACCTTATTGTGCTTCAAATACGAGGCATGTGTACCCCAAGCACAAATAATATGAGGATTAAAAATTGTAATCCTTTAATATTCCATAGAATTACTATAAAATTCCACCTCATTCCTTAACAATTACACAATACCTATATATTGCATGTCTGCTTGCCTAAATTTTTTGTTTGGACAGGATGGGTGTGTGGGGTATATGTGAATAGAGATAAATGTTTTAATCGAATGATTGTAGTATATGTGTTAAAAAAAACTAAAAATGGTTTCAAATATTTCACAATAAACAATGATTCTTAGAAATTTACACATCTGAATACCATTGGCCACTCATGCATTTTTCAATATCACCAAGAAAAGATTAAATATGTGTTTATGGTTTGGTAGTTATTGGGCTTGGAATGGGATTCTTCCTCATAGTTTCCAATGCTCGTGCCACCTCTTGCATTGTGGGTCATTCCATGGGTAATTCATTTTAACACACTAGGCCAATGTGTATGAAAGCAATAAGAGCCTCATTTATTTCATATTTCTCTAATTCTCGCATCACTCTCTAGTAAAAAATCTCATCCATTCTACCAAAGAAATGCATGCTGACCTAATTGAGGTTTGATTCTCCCGTAACATATCATTAGTTGGACTCTTTTTGGTTATCATCTCAAACAATACAATACCATAGCTGTAAACATTCACCTTTTGTCCATATCTTCCCACTCACTCCATATTTTTGCATTGAACAAACAAACAAAGAGTTTAGAGAGTTTTTTGTGAACTAACTATGTAAGGATTTTTTTTATCGATGTTTCAAATCACTTCATCTGATCCATCATTAGGATTCAATGAATGTAAGAACAATGACTTGGTTACATTTAAAGAATTGGCAGGTGTCCTTGAAATAATCCTTGAAAAAATTATAACTGTTGAAAAATTAAGAAGTTATAAAAAAGAAAAAACTCAGATTAACAAACAAAAAGTTTTACCTTGTCATGTGAATTATTAATAACTACTTCCTAATTTTTCATATTACTTAATTGTTAATTATAAAAACTTATAATAAAAAATGATTAAATTAACAACCTAATGATATTTAATATTAACACATATTAATTTATGGAATATTAAATTAAAATATAAATAAAAGAACCAACTAACTCAAATAAATAATATAAGAAGTATAAGAAAAAAATTTAATATGTAGGATAAAATATTAATGTGAATAGTTAAAATAAAAGATGATAAATAAATCAAAGGTTTTAAGTTATGCAACAAAAATTATTCTTTATGAAACATTGTTTTTTAATTTTTCTATAATGGGTTTCCAAGTAAAGTTAAGACCTAAACCCTCATCACGGTTTAGATTGAAAAAATGTCTCCCTATTTCTATTGCTTTTCTAAGTTTGCATTTTTTGAAATGATTTTCAATGGTGAGAACTTCCATCTTATCAAAATAGATGGAATGTTTAGTTTTCTAAGAGTGTTATGCTAATGCAGATTTATATTTCTTTTCTAGATGAACATCATCAATGTGTTTTTTGATTTTCATCTTGATGCACCTTCTAGTCTCTCCAATGTATGGGACCCCACAAGAAAACTCAATCTTGTATACTCCACTTTTTGATCTTGGTTGAACTTGGTCCTTAATGGTCCCTAAATAATTTCTTAATTTATTTATTGTTAAGAATATGGTTCAGATGTTATGATGTTTAAGAATTTTTACAATCTTGTTGGAAACCCCATCTATATATTGTAAGGAAGCTACCAGTTCTATCATTGGAGGGTTTGCTAGAGGTTTTTTATTATGATTATCTCTTGCTTGTCTCAAATCCCTAGTGATTTGTTTCCCATTGTAACCATTCATTTTGAAGACATTTTTTAGTTGTTCAATTTCATTTTCTAAATTTTCCTCATCACAAATTCTAAGCGCTATAGTTTTAAGTGTTTTTAACACTCAAAGTTTTTGAGCAGGGTGATGGTGTGACATGACATGAAGATAAAGGTTTGTTTTTGTGCTTTTCCTAAACACCTTTTGTGAAAATGAACCATCCTCTTTATGGGTGAGGTACACATCTAAGAAGGATAAATTGCCTTTATGTTCAACCTCTTTAATGAAATTTATATTAAGAACAAGGTTGTTAATATGGTCATGGAATTGTTCTAGAGTTTCTCTACCATGTTGCCAACAAATATTAGTAGCATCAACATACCTCTTCCACGATTTTAGTTTAAACAAAATTGAGTTGAGAGCCATATCTTCAAAATTTTCCATATAGAGGTTGGCCACTACAAGAGACAAAGGAGATCCCATAGCCATTCCTTCTATTTGTTCAAAAATAATCCCTTTGAAAGAGAAAAAAGTGGACCTAAGATACAAAGTAACTAATTTAGCGGTTAATTTATTTGTGTAACCTTTGCCAACATCAATGGCATCATCGATAGGGAATTTAGTGTAGAGGGAGACAACATCAAAACTAACTAAGAATCCATTTTATTGAACACATTTATCGCTAATGAAATTGACAAAGTGTGAAGAATCATGAATGAAAGTGTAATCACCTAAAAGTGGTATTTGGATGCTAAGAGTGTTGCTTGAGACAACCTATTCCTAGCTTAGCCCTAGACCTATCCTAGAGCCTTTATCACACTTTTACAACCATTGTACAAACCACAAACATCTTCTATCATCTCAAACATAGTCCCAAAATAGCATTTCCAGAGCCCAACCCATTGTGCCCAACAGTCTGCCAGCTAGACACTAGCACCACATTAAGGACACTAGAGCTATGACGCTAGTGTCGCCAACTTGGTACTAGTGTCCCTCACCCTAACTCTCCCAAACAAATATATTTTTAAATGTGTGACCCTCCTAAGGTCGACCTAAGTACATTTTAATATCCACACAATCTAGGGATCACTATAAATACAAGATTATTATATCTCTATCCACTAGATGGAAAATAGATGCAAAAAGCCTATTCAAATAAGAAACAAGTTGATCAAAATCAAGGTAATTGATCTCTATTTTGCCCAAATTTTGCATACTACCATCTATAGCTACCCTAAGCCCATATTTCAAATATTTCAAATCTCAAGCACTCTCAAGGTATTCAAGACCACTATCATTCTATCATTCACTTGCACTTTCACCAAGAACTAGGTAGGAGTACTACATTGGGCTTCATCCCTCCTCAAAGTATTGGTATGTAAGAAACTCTCTTCATAGCAAGGTGTTGAGGATTTCCAACTTATCATACTAACGAACACACTTTTTTAGCCCATGCCATACTTGCAAGGAGGATTAGGTTTTTAATAATACAAAGTTTTAGATTTCACGTGCATGGGAATATAACCTAGAAACATAGGTGCAAATAATCCTAAAAAATAGGAACAATCCTGTAAAGAGGACACTAACACTATTTTTAGGACACTAGACTAGCATGACACTACTGTCTGGGTGGGGTGCTACTGTCTAGTGAATAATCAAACCCAAGGACCCTATTGACAACACTCAGACCTATCTGTAACTCAATTTTTAGAACCTAGATCTTCTACAACAATCATTTTCTAGATAAGTCTCTATTTGCACATACTTGTTGCTATTTTTAGAAAGTCAAAATAAGTCAAAATCTATAACAAATTAGTGGCTATTTATTGCATATTATTTCACTAATTTAGACAACCTATTTTTTTAATCTTAGGATTTGCATATCCAAAACCCTAAAAGGTTAAACCATTTGGTGAAATCAACTTACTTTGAATATTGCTTCAAACCCTAGTTTGCATTTTCCAAAATTTTGCGTAATAAATTATGGCTGTATACTTATATTTTTCTAATTTTTTGGCATAACTTAGCTCATTAAATAAATTTCATATTAGGGTTTTAACTTATTTAAATATAATTTAAATTTTTATAAAGAAACCCTAAATTCAAACACCCCTAATCCTAGATAACCCTAGGGTTTACATTTCCAAAATAACCCTAGGGTTTACATTTCCAAAATTTAGATTTTAGATCCACATATCTTTTGATTTGTATTCATATAATCATGATCATAATGAAAAAATAAATTAATCACTTTTTGTTTCAAAGTTTAATACTTTCATTTGCATGCTTGTTCCCTTTAATTCAAAATGAACCCAAAAAATCCATAAATACATGTATAGATGATGTTTTATATCAATTGCAATATATGTCATATCTCATAGCATGTTATCTTTATCCTATATGGAATTCCATTAATAATCAAACCCATACACACAAATGATTTAGCATATAAGCTAACAACTATGTTTCAATTTTCAATGTCATATCTTATGCACATGAAAGAATCTCCTCCTCATCACCATGAGGGTGATAACTACTTTCCCTCTAACCAGGTCCATGCTATCATTCCTCTATGAGATGAAGCAGCCTATACCAATGTCACTATTCCCCATACTCATCCTATTCAAACCTCTTCCCTATAGGGTGTGAGCCTACATGTTCAATCAAAAACAACTAAGGTTTGTTCTTGTGAGACTCTATGTGATCAAATTATCAATATGAGCAAGATAATTGCAAGTTTATAAAATTAGAATTGACTATTAAATGAAAATATTACAACATTGGAAAATCAATTTAAAAGACAAAGGCCTCTAGGGCACAATAATGTAAATCATGTATATGCATCTTCACCTAGTTAATTTGTGGAAAATAATGTTATATATCTAAATCATAAATCAAAACAAAGTACACATACAACTAGTGATTCAAAAAGCATTCAAAGGTCAAAAAAGAGTTCAAGTGAGGTACTAAAAGAAATTATTAAAGCTAAGTTGATCAACCTACCTCCTTTACACCCAATGAGGAGACCCAATATTTTTTTGGGCATATCATAGAATGCATGGGCACCACACTGATTCATGTTTAGCTTTAAAAGGGAAAATATAACAGATAATGTATACAAATGACTCACATAGTGACACATCATCCACATAACATACCATGGCATATCTATAAGTTCAAAAAGGGTCAAACTTAGAAATAGTACAAAAATGGTTACCAAAGCACAACTCAGAACAATAAAAGGTTCCAAAAGCACAATCAACACAAGAAATAGTATAATAAGCACAAGTCAAGAAAATAAAATATGCAAATATACCTCTCTAAAATAAGGATCAACATTCAAAATGGTATGATTTTGGTCACGAATATCTAATAGTTTGATTATCATGATTAAGGTTTGGGCAAATAGGCCTAAGGCATCACTTTTCATATTTTAACACTTGATAATATTGGTCAACATGGTTTAGAATTTATTGAACATCCTAAGGCACATTAATCATAGATACAATTTATCAAGGCATAACATCTAGATACATAGTAAATGTTACATAACGAGAAAGATATTATGTTTCAAAGTCAAAATCCTACTACACAAACAAGCATTCTCAAATAAGGATTTCTATCAAAAGGGCCTCCACAACACCATATGTCTACAATAAGCATAATTTCAAAGGGAAAAATCATAATCAATATGACAAAGCACAATTCAGAAAGGTCAACTCCATAGTATGAGGTAGTTCCCTCCAATGCACTAGGTTATTATGATTCTAATGATGAAAAATATTTAGATTCCTACTGTAACAACATTCAACTACAACATAGCATTCACACTACATGAGAGATTATAATTCCTTGTTTTGACATAGGTCACAATGATAGTGAGTCTCCCATGAGACTCATCAGTTAGTATGGTTTCTCCCTCCTTGTACATACTTACTTCTCTCTCACTCCTTGTACATAGTTTATTTTCATTTACTTATACATATCTTATATTTACATAAAATACAAAAATAATATAACATGTCAAAACACAAAAACATTCAAATATTACTTAAAAAAACTTTAAAAAAAAAATGCATTGGTATGTTTACATTTATTCTACTTTCTAGATATTGCATATGCTAGCTATCTTATAATAGTCAATTTTATCATACATAGATGCTTCACTTGTTCTTGTCAAGTGTTTATAGATTACATGCAGGACTCTGGTCCATTACACTGATCCAAACTTGTTATCATCTACCCATTGGGGGCATATACACAAATACAAGTTTATTCATTTGCTACATCCACCCACTTGGGGGCATATCTCATACACAGTTTCTACTATCAGGTTATATCCTTACATTCTATACATTTCAGTTTACACATTGATATATATATTGATATTGATCATTGCTATTCATGCCCATATTTTTTGCCAACTATCACTAGTTAGACTCATCATATGTACACCCTAGAATTTACATAGATTTGTACTACACTATTATACATGCTTTAATTTATAGCTTTCTTAGTTTAGATTTGATTATGTTTCCTATGATTCTTCTATTTCGATGGTATTTGAATATTCCATTGCTCTTTGGCTCTATGCCACTTAAATTTATGTTTGCCTTGGACATGTGCCCATGTCCCTTATATGTGATTTTTTGATTGTATATGAAGACATTTAAACATGTCTTTCTATGTGGCTCTAAGCCAAATTGATTGTTTCTTGTGTATGTGGACATTTAAACGTGTCCTTGTATGCCTTCCATTCTCAAATTTAGTGACATGTGCTCATATCCCTTATATTTTGGCCCCTTGGCCTAATTTTGCATGCCTCATATGTTATGTATGCATACTTTATTGTATGCATCTTCACCATGACACTTGTCTTTGATTGTTACACACACCAATTTTTGATGCCATGAGGGGCCTTGTGCATCTACCCTTCCTACTTGGGTGTCATGATGGGTATCATGCCCCATCCCCCTACGTAGCTACTATGATTTGATGTTATACACATTAACTACATCTTTTTTGACACCCTTGTGTAATGCTATATTACAACATACATATTACATTACCAAAAGGGATCCATGTAATTTATGAATACCACCTATTGAATTGTCAAGGCTCAGGGACTTTGAAGACTTCTTAACTTTTACAAATGCATGAAGGCTCTGGATAATGTAGTAATGACCCCTATCCTAATCTCAGATAAAATAAAGTAGGGCCCAACCCATGAATGTCTGGTAAGTCTTTACCAATAGTCTTTTGGACATGTGAAAACATAGGAAACACTATAATTAAATATATTCATTCTATTAGTCTAAATAAATCATGAAAATTATGAAAATCCAAGGTTTAAGATAACTCAAAATGATTGTTCAAGCTTTGATTTTCAAATTTTAATTTTTTGTAAATTTATACTTCAAATATAACCTCAAACTTATTAAAATTAATACCAATATCATGATTTTCTAAGACTATGAGGACCCTAAATAAATATATTCAAGAAATAGTGGGTCCCCATTTGAATTCAAAAATGGGGTGTGTGTGTTAGGGCACAACAAACATGTGTAGGGAAAAACCATTAAATAGAATAAAACCCTACACTAACAAATACCTAAATATAATGTATCTTATGAATACTTTATTTTATTCATGTGATAATTTTTTAATTTCTTCATGTAGAATATATTTTGTAAGTGACACATCTTCTTTGTCTCTTTTTGATAAATTCAAACTTTCTATAAATTCCTTGTTTTTATGTTGCAAATGAAATATGTTTTGATTGGAGATCATTACTCTTTTGACTAACTTATTTTTGTGTAGGATTTCAAACCATATGATGGAAGTTGACTTTTTCTCATTTTACCTCATTGTACATCTAATTTTATTACATTATTTGTATGTATATCATATTTTTATGGCATATTATTTAACAGGAAAATTTGTGTTAGTTTATTTGTTTTTCAAGTTTTATTGGATCAATTTTCCTTATTGTTGGTATTTTTTCCATTGTGTATTGACCATTTTGTCTAAAGATACTTATTAGAGATTATTGACGATCACATCTTCATTCTTGTGACTTTTGGCGACACCTTCTCTTCTTCTTTCTTTCTCAAACTATTGTAATTCATCTTGATAGAAGTTTCCATTAAAGGGGATAACTATGTAATGTCAAATCCATTCCTTGTTTATAAATTTTTTAATCCACTTTTATAACCTAAAATTAAGCTTTGGGGTCAGAGGGGTAGGAGGGCGGTGGGTTGGAGATTATTCTTATTTGGGTTCACCTTTCCTAAGTCATTTAGATTATCTTAAGTCTATATTTTAGGTGTGCATTTATTATTATAAGAAATTCACTCTATCCTACATTTATGAGGTGCATCTCACCTATTTTTTCTTCTTATAGGATTCTTTGAGTTACTTTCATAAGTAACTACTCCCTCCACATGTCACACACTTTCCTTCACCTTTTAGGAAATAAGACATTTGGCACACACTAAGGAGACCTTGTAAAGTCATGATGGGATTATTGTAACTCCCTCATCCTTCCTCTTTATCTATTTAAACATCCCTCTCCTCATCTCTTCTTCACTTTAATCTCTCTCCTCTTCTTTATTATTCTTGCTTATTATTTTGTATTGTGATAATTATTGTTAGCAAGGCTTCTTAATATTCGCATGGGTTTTCTTCCAATTAGTTTGGTTTTCCACTTCAAAACTCTTAGCTTAATCTTATGGCTTTTTTGATTACTCTTATGAGGTAACATTGATTCAATTTATGCATTCTTTTATTATTTATTCAATGTTTATCTATGTAATCTTGGAATAATTCCTAATAAGTTTCAATCTGATGATTTTCCCTAAAACAATTTAGCTCATTTTATTAATTACAAACAAGTATGAAATGAGACTACCCAAGCCTTTATAAAACATTAGAAATCATTAGCCAATAAATCCAAAAATAATCTGATAGAATAAAACCTCTTTAATCTCTTTACCAATGCATTAAATTCTAAATTACAATACAATGCTACGACTATTTCTCTAATATCCTTTGAAGGAGCCTTAGATCAAGCCAAATGTCAACATTACCTTTTAAGTCAAATTGAGCCTTCTCAACCTAAAATTGGCACTCGAATTCTTATGAGACCTAAAAACAATCATGACACTAATGATGGTGTTCCAATACTTATGATTCTAAGAGAACCATCCATATCATTATGCTAGTAATTTTTAATGAAGCGACTCTCTCCCCACATATCAAGAAAATTCTTTTCTAGAATCCTCCTCCTCCCTCACAAGTCAACATTTGTGAAGTCCATTAACATAATATGAGATTAAGAGACACCTTCCTAAACCCTCACATAGAAATTTTGATCCTTCCATTTCTAGTGTTCATTGGTATGATCCTTAAAAAAATTGTTGGTTTCATGAAAAATGGGGTCATTCTCATGAAACTTGTATGAATCTTAGATATCTAGCTTTTGAGTCCTTTCTTAGTCCAAAATTTGATCATTTATCCATTATTATATAGCATAACCAAGTCTATGATCAGATAACAAAGGCTAATGTCTCTGAGTTCAAATGTGAATCAATTCACCAAGCCAATGCTCACCTTACCATTTAATCTAATCTACTTCAAAATCATACTCAAGTTAACAAGCTAATAATAAAACCCCTTCCCAACTAGCCATTAATGTTATTTAAACCATGGTTAACCCTTATTATTCTAACAATTTAGAAATTTTGTTGAACATAAATAAAATGAAGCATGTTATTTCCTATATTGATCCTTGTCCTCTTAAACTTCATATTTCTTATCTAACTTATAGAATAGTCCTAGAGAATCCTCCACATCATTTTGAAACTATTAGATCTAAAGAAATCATTACTTCTATACTTTCTAATAAAATAACTATATTTGCCACCCTGATATAATTTTTTGACCACCCAATTGTATTAGCCAACCTGGTATAATTCTCAATTTTCACAACTATATTAGCTAGATTTATATAGTTTTTTTCTTTGGCCACCTCAATTCTTATTATATCAGCTACCTTGGTATAATATTTTATTTGTAGATCATGTTCAACTATATTTTCTAACTCAATACAATCTATTTATTTGATTGATTATGTTTTAACTATATCAACCAGCTTGGTATAGTCATATTTTCATAAATCTACATCTACTATATCATCTAACTCAGTACAATCTATTCTTATATTTTTTAGCTGATATAATGTCTCTAATATTTTTATGTCACAAACTGCATCAACTAGGCTAATACAATTGGCTCAACATGTTTCAACTATACCAACAATGCTAAGACTACATAATTTGATTCCAAATAATATTCAATTAGGTTTAGATTCTTCTATAGTTGATTATCTATAGAATGCGATTCCTCTTTCATAGCCCTATCTAGCTCTCATTAGCTTAGATGAGTGAGATCCCATAGAATCCATTTTTATATTCCTATATCAATTCTTGTTTTTTGAGCTTATGAAGACTTCTCCATGACATCAAAACTCTCTTATGTAGCTTTTGTTTGATATGAACATTCCTTGACCACCATCTATGGGGCAAGAAGATACCTTCTCTATATCCAAGGAAATCATATTAAAATAATGTGAATAGATGTCCACCCATCTCAATCACACTATAGATTCATCTCTTTCCTTAAAATTTCCTATCACATCTATGATCTCTATAAAAATATTAATTTATGTGGATGAACCTCCCTTATTTATTAATGTCTAAGTTGGTGACATCTAATTCAAGGTCTTTGATAAGAGAAGGTTATGACACTTGTGTCACTTCTTTGAAATTATTTAAAAACCTAGGATATTTTGAGTGAAACCTTAAATCTACACATAACACATGCAAATGATATGACCAAAGAAAAATGCCTCCACTAGGATGTATTTGGATTCCTATCATGGTGCCATGTTACAGTTATAGTTAAGGTCATGATATTTAATTTCCATCTATCTTATTGTCACATCTCATTTTCCTCTACTAGGTTTTAGTCTGATGAACTATTGTCCCTTTGGTATATATGTCATTGTGACACGTTGGTTGTAGTACATATGCTTACATTTGTGTGAAGATTTAGTCTTGATATGCAAATCAAGAAACTAGATATTTGATTTTATGTATAAATTAACAAAAAAATAGTATTAATGCTATAGTTAATTTATCAAAATAAATATTTATTATAATCTTAAATTATTTAATTACATTAAACAATTATTAAATGGTGATATTTAACATATTATTTATGCTAATTAAATATGAGTATAAATCCTAATTAAACACTAGGATGAACATACACTTTAAAAGACTTATCTAGAATTGATTATTAATATCAATGCATGAAATATTTCGATGATTTTACTTTGAAAAATTAAGTTGAGTTACCTTAATGCTAACTTGGGAAATCAAGGGAGATAAATTGAAAATTTATCCGGTAATTACTAGTGGGACTTCTAGTTAATTATTTGGAACAAAGCCTACAACTTTGGTTTTCAAGTGGCATGCAAATAAGGAGTAAACAATATTAAAGAAAGGGGAAAAAGAGGATTTTCACACATGAGAATACACGGAAGATATACTAGAAGGGAAGTAGAAGTTGGAAGAAAAAGTGGAAATTTTATTGGCAACAGAGGGAAAAGCATACCAGGTAGTTACTGTAATTACTTTAAAAGTGTATGTTATATTGAAATAATTTTATATAATAGAATGTTTAGTTATGGGAATAATTTTTTATTAAAACCATTTTAATTGATCCATTCCTATTTGTTATCATTTCCTTAACTCGGCCAATGATATTTCCTTCTTCATTGCCTTTCTACGATGCTTGCTATCACTATGTTTGGGGTTTGAAAACCTCCCAAAGTTACCCTTTCATTTAATACTTCACTCAACAGTATTAACATTGTAGACATGTCAAGTTCTATTCTTTAACTCAACCTAGCAATATGACCCCATTCTTTCATTTTAGTTGTTTTAATTTAAATAGAATCCACATTCTACTTAGTCAAGGACTTGAATCTTTGTTTACCTTAGATTTCCATTTTTTGAATTTGTGGACCTTGAGCTCTTATTACTCTGCAAGGAATGGTGATAATGATCAATTCATTTGATTTAATCTAAGATTTGGCCTCAATCCATTATTAGGGATGTCGATGCCTGATCCCAACTCACCACCTAGATTCAAGGACATGTATTTTGGCCTTTTTATTTATTTTTATTTTGGAATTATTCTTTGAAACTATTGATCTCATTGTCGCTTGCCAATTCATTTTGGATTTTGCTGATGGTTTTTGAAGTGGACCTTCGAATGCCAGTTGGAGTTACCTTTTTTATCCCATTTACACTGGAAAAATCTTATCAAATTTTGTTCTTTTATTTTCTTAAACTTAGCCAAAGATTAACGCCACCACCATTATTTTATCTCAGCTATTTGAACTCAAATAGAAGTACATGAATGGATTTCAATGGATTAGAAAGACTTGGAACTTTTAGTAGACTACTAATATGCATCTATCTCTATGTTTGGACATGACATTCATTTAATGCATAAATACTAGGGGTCACATTTAATTCTAAGGCAAACTATTCACTTTTATGTTTAACGTCTTTACCATGCAAACATTTCACAGAGAAAAAGATGAGTAAAATTCTTTGAGAAATATGTGGTTGCCTGGATTCAAAACACATATGGATCTCAAAAAGATATTAAATATACTTTTGAGAGAATGATAATTTGGTAATGGACTTGCATGCATATACTAATCTTATCTTAAAAATTAGAGTTCATAACAATGGTCGACATGGTACAGTAAAATATTCTTGAGCTTGTATGGTGCATGGACCCAAAAAATAACGACTTTATCTTAGCCACCGTGTAGTTGGTGTCATGTGTTTGTACACACGTAAGCAGGATATTTACTTCATGGGGTAGTGGGAGACCCACATTTAGTTGGCTTAAATTTATATGTATAAACATATAATCATTATGGTTTAAATTTATATGATAAATATAGATAGATATTAATTAGGTGGAAATAAGAGATAATATAATTTATTTAATATTAAATATTATATTATATTGATTATTTTTATAATAAAAAATTAAATAGTGGATATTAAATTAATAAATTGTTATAAATCTATGTAATTAATAATAGGGATTTTCCTCTAAAAAACATATCATAAAGGAAATTTGTTGAGATAGATATAAATCAATTGCCTTGTGACATATAAGTTGGTTGTTAGCTTTTAAACCCTGTAAATAAATTATTTAGGGGCGGGGGAAATTATAATATTTCTTAACAAATGGGGTTTTCTTTATATATGCAATGAAAATATTATAAAGCTTATGAGGAAACTATCAAAATATGTTTGAAAATGATGATTTGTGGTAATACATATTTTTGTGTTATTATAAAATTATAGAAAATGGGTAATTAGAGTCTTTCCTTAATTTTGTTGGTTTTTGGGGAAACCAAACTTAACCATTTTGGAAAATGTCTGATAAATCCTTATTTTTTTAAATGTACTTATTTTGTACAAATAATTGAATTACATTTAAAAATATTCTATTATAATAACTTAATATATACTTTTGTTATTATATTTGGTTGGCACAATTTTACCATTGTATGCTTAATTATATCAGATATTGCATGTATGTGGTCATGATCCTTAGATTAGTTTACTCAGATGGTAAGCCTATGCTTTAGATTATTTATCTATTATGTATATTATGGGAACTGCATTGATGATACTTCACAAGTAATGAGATGGTTTCTCAAGCCTGGTTAGCATCACCAATGATGGGTATGGATAAACCGATCAAGTGATGTGTTATGAGTTTGACTAATCCAGATGATCATATGTTATTTAAAAACCTTGGCCAAAGTAATGTTAGATTAACATTATCAAATTCTTATGTATGATTTGCATGTTGTGTGATATCAGAGTAGAAATGTATTTTTATTTATGATACACAACATGTAGTAGAATCTTACAGCACATAGGGGTACTAGCAGGTCTCATTCTGGATTTCCACATCATTTTATTTGCCTATCCATATATAAAGGGCCATTCCCTAATAGGAGATTATGTGGAGAATCTTTGATATATGGTTGGGGTGGTAAAGAGCTCAGATGATAATCTCCTTCCCCCACTATAGTACATTCTTGGAGACAACACTTGAGGTTATCAGAGATATGCAAGTTAGTGTAACTCGAGCTTCAAAGAGTTAGTTATCCTTATATTATATATAAGGCTAAATGCCTATTGAATTTGTAAATTTAATATTATTTACTTGAACAACTATTATTGTATTATGAGACCAGTCGTAGCTATGTCATTATGTATTTATACCTTTTCTTTATTTGTGTTCATATGAAGAAACTATTGAATAAACATTTATACCTTTGGTAGTATTTAGGAGAACTACATCTAGCCTTGATTCTATGTATGTAAGTGACATCACAGATATGTATGGCAGATTGAGGAGTGAGCGAGGGTATATAAAACTGACCTTGATAGGTATTAATTAGTATGACATCTACTATAAATGCTAGTGAAAGCAAATAGCTTTTTTGTAGTACAATATTGTTATGCAAACTCGTCAGCAGGATCAAGCTTGTAACATCTTGTAAGGATGAACACTGTATGCAGTATATTTCATGAGAACATTAAATGTGCAAGTTTTTAGTCATTTCTAGAACAACATAGTGCATTGTGAGTGTACCTAGATATTATGTTCTCTTCAGATTGTTATTGAAGGTATACTCAGATAGTATAATTCTAACTTGTTTTATTATTATGGTTGGGTGTAATATTGTTGTTGGTGTTGAGTCGGAT
This sequence comes from Torreya grandis, assembly GCA_037957365.1. Lineage (NCBI taxonomy): Eukaryota > Viridiplantae > Streptophyta > Pinopsida > Cupressales > Taxaceae > Torreya > Torreya grandis. Next base: position 895,830 of record JARHVA010006393.1, read on the forward strand.
ACTCAAACACAAAGACCTATGATAGTATGGGATGTCATAGATTTTTATAGTATAGAAAGTACCCAAATTTTACATATTGTATTCATTACATCTTGATCCATACCTAAATAAATATATATGTTATGGTTATTAATGTTTGAGTAGAGTGATCATGAACTATGATAGTATGGGATATCATAGGATACTTTAACTTAGATGTATATACTCGGGTGGTACATACTATAGATGTATGTTTGTATTCTTACCTAAATTGATTATTCTAATAATTTTGTTGATTATTACTTGAGCAGTATGTTTATATCAGTTAGTAAGATAACATGTATGCATGCGTATAATCTTGAAAGTATAAATGAATGATAGATTTGACTGTTATGTATTGTATGTCTCACTTTATTTTGTATTCTTATCCATGTATAACATGTGATTTTATTTGGAAATTGAAATGTGTATTCCTTCATCATTACTTATATCTAGGGTTACATGTGAGAGTGTTTGGGTAAACACACAAGCCTAAATTAGCAAGATTTTATGCTAGAGTGTGTCACTTAGATGTGAGATTAGACCAGAGCTTTAGAAGCTCATCTATGTCATGAGTAGTTTATTCCCTATTTGGATTAGAGTGTCAATCCCTTTGGTGGTGATGTCTCATGGAGGAGACCATCACATTTGAAAGGAGAACTATATTGGACCCTGATTTCAAGGAGTGGATATGTAGGCTACCCAAGATTATGGTGGGGCATCGGGTTTAGATCCTTAGGTTAGGTTAGGGTAGATTTGATTGCATATAAATCCATGTGAATGATTAATTTATTACCAATACTTAGTATGTAATTATGGATTGTGCAAATGTCCCTAGCAAGATAGTAACTTTTTGGATCTTTCATTTTATTCTATTGCTTGCAATTTTAGAATGTTGAAACTATAATTACTTGAAGTTACCATGTATTCGATTGACTAAAGTATTCTAGTAGTTGTGGTTGATTTTATGTTCAATATTTAGTTTTAAAAAAAAAATGTTTCTTTTTCTAAGTACAACTAGGAGGGTTGTTACATGTGGTATCAAAGCTTAGGTTCGAATGCTAGGACCTAATAAGTCCATTAACATTTTCATATCTTCTGTTTGTCAAAAAGGAAAATTTGAAAAAAATGTGTGGTACATTGAGTGGGTACCCTAAGATCATTCGTAACCCCTTAGAGTTATTAAAGGGTGGGTTTATTAATTGTCTCATTGGTGATGGTTTTATAAGGTGTATGGGTAGGAGAGTACATATCTTAGTTTTTGAGTCGTGAACAAGAGTTTCCTACCATATTTTTGATCTTTTGATTGAACACCTCAAGTATGACTACATATTTATTCATAATCGAATCACCTTCACCATTTGTGTTTGTATTTGAAACACATGGACTGATTCTCATTTCAATATGTAAATGCTTTCATTTTGTGTCTTGTTTACATAAAAACTAGGAATGAGAATTTCCTCAGTTGATTTTAGATGACTTGATTATAAATTCCTTTGTGTTAGGAGTTTGAATATTAGCATCATTATTTTACACACACACACACACACACACACACACACACACACACACACACACACACACTTGAGAAGAAGTGTCATATCTCTTTGTTAGCTTAGAGATGATTTATTATTCTCATTCTCCTCGTACATCATTTTAAGCTACCAAAAAGGTTCATATTTTTAGGATGTTGATTTAGAGTTTTCTTAAGTGGAATCTTGTTTCTGAAATATTGTTTGATCTCATTTCTCTTAAGTTCGTGGGATAGTGTTTCCTACTTCTTATTGAGAAAAGTTGTAGGATTGGATGGATTAGTGCATCCTTGTGGTTAATATTTTTATTTTTAGTTAAGAAAGCAGGTTATGATTTTACTCTTGTAATTTGGTAAGTAACGTGAATTGCAATGTTATCTTTTACCATATGAGGATATGTAGGAAGTTTTGTTTTGAGACATTATCTCTCTACTTTCTACTTGTAATTTTACAGAGTTACTATTTTATCTAAAAAGTAAACTTGACCATGAAGAGTGGCTAACAATGGATTTATATTAATTATAGTTGATTATAATTAGTATGTTATTATCTACCTTTGTTAGACTAATATTTTTTTCTCTTTTTAAAAACATGTTGTTTTGAAGAGTAGTATGTGTAGCTTTTTGCTAGGAGCAAGTAAGGTATTAGATGTACAAAACATCTTGGTAAGGGTAGAGATAAGCTTTTAAAATTATTATGTGATAAGATGTGCAAGAAAGAGACATGGTCTCACTTATAAGGTTGAAGGGTGATATAATCCTTTACCTAAGTATGTTATATTAATTGTGAGATTATTTATATAAAGGTTAAGTTGCAGAATTATTATACTAGTAATGTTTAGCTAGTATCAACTTAATATAATCTCGGGATGATTGTATGATTTTTTATATGTATGTTAGTATATATGGAAATATTATAGTATATAGTATTGATTTTTATGATCTGTTAGTATAGATTTGTGTTTCTTTGAGCCTTGTGCACATTTTTATTTGGAGATCATCAAGTCATAGAGATCTGAGGGAAGAGTGGTGAATTGGGAATGTGAGTTCTAAGTGATAGGATAGTATCCTACTTAGCCTCACATTGACTCATATTGTAGTACTGAGTTGGATATAATAGACAAACTTGTTGAATCTAGAATTTGATATGCATAACTTCTCAAATTTAGTGATATGGCCATATGCATGTATATTGGATGGGTGTTCCATGTGTACAATTATTCCATGATTGTGTACAATTATTCCATGATTTTATACATTTTTACCAGTTCCTATTCATCATCATACATGTCTAGAGTTTTGATTGAGTTAGGATAGTATTGACATGTTATACTTATCCAAGGCTATATAGAGTAGCGATAGTATTAACATATGTACATTATTCTTGTTAGGTGCCCTAATAAATTTTCTCTGGTTTGAGAAAAACACTTTCTAGGTTGAAGAGATGTGCAAAGGGACTAGAAGGTTTTATGGAACTCTTCCTGGTTATTTGTTTTGACTTATGTGATGATATCATGTGTATTTGGAAATTCAATAAGACTTTTTCTGAGTTGTTGAACCCCGAGGTGGTCATGTTAATCATTAGCATAAGTGACATTCATAAAACTTGATTGCATAATATAAAATGTCACTGAGTAGGGTCTTATGGGACCGATACTCTATAAATTATATTAAATGAGTGCACTAGGATGAATTTTTAATGTAAAATTTGTAGTTGTTTACATATAATGATAATAGATACTATGTTTATATGCTGATAAATTCTAGTGTCATTCAAAACTTTTTTGTCATCGGGGTGATGACTAGTTTTAGGGGGGAGGTTGTCACATCCCATTTTCATCTACCAGGTTTTAGTTTGATGAACTATTGTCCCTTTGGCATACATGTCATTGTGACACATTGGCTATAGTACATATGCTTACATTTATGTGAAGATTTAGTCTTGATATGCAAATCAATAAACTAGATATTTGATTTTATGGATAAATTAATAAAAAAATAGTATTAATGCTATAGTTAATTTGTCAAAATAAATATTTATTATAATATTAATTTTTTTAATTATATTAGACAATTATTAAATGGTGATAATCGACATATTATTTATGCTATTTAAATATGAGTAATCTTAATTAAACACTAGGATGAACATACACTTTAAAAGACTTATCTAGAATTGATTATTAATTAGCAATGCATGAAATCTTTCGATGACTTTACTTGGAAAAGTGAATTTGAGTTACCTTAATGCTAACTTGGAAAATCAAGGGAGATAAATTGGAAATTTATTTGATAATTACTGGTGGGACTTTCAGTTAATTATTTGGAATAAAGCCTACAACTTTGGTTTTCAAGTGGCATGCAAATAAGGAGTAAATGGTATTAAAGAAAGGGAAAGAGGAGGATTTTCACACATGAGAATACATGGAAGATATACGAGAAGGGAAGAAAAATTTGGAAGAAAAAGGGGAAATTTTATTGGCAATAGAGGAAAAAGTGTACCAAGTAGGTACTGTAATTACTTTAAAAGTGTATGTTGTATTGAAAAAATGTTGGATAATAGAATGTTTAGTTATGGGAATAGAATTTTATTACAACCATTTTAATTGCTCCATTTCTATTTGTTATCATTTCCTTAACTCATCCAATGATATTTCCTTCTTCATCGCCTTTCTGCAATGCTTGCTATTACTATGTTTGGGGTTCAAAAACTGCCTAAAGTTGCCCTTTTGTTTAATACTTCATTCAACAGTATTAACATTATAGACATATTAGGTTCTGTTCTTTAACTTAGCCTAGTAATACGACCTCATTCTTTCTTTTCAGATATTTCAATTTAAATAGAATCCACATTCCACTTAGTCAAGGACTTGAATCTCTATTTACCTTAGATTTCCATTTTTTAAATTTGTGGACCCTGAGCTCTTATTACTCTACAAAAAATGGTGTTGATGATCAAGTCATTTGATTTAATCTACGCTTTAGCCTTGGGCCATTATTAGGGATGTCGATGTTGGATCCCAACTCACCACCTAGACTTGAGGACATGTATTTTGGCCTTTTTATTTGTTTTTATTTTAGAATTATTCTCCAAAACTATTGATTTAGCCACCACTTGCCAATTCATTTTGGCTTTTATTGATGGTTTATGGAGTGGACCTTTGAATGCCAATCAGAGTTACCTTTTCCATCCCATTTACATTGGAAAAATCTTATCAAATTTTGTTCTTTTCTTTTCTTAAACTCAGCCAAAGATTAACACCACCACCATTATTTATCTTAGCTATTTGAACTCAAACAGAAGCACAACAAAGGATTTCAATGGCTTATAAATCCTTGGCACTTTCAACAGACTACTAATACATGTATATCTCCATGTTTGGAAATGACATTCATTTAATGCATAAATACTAGGGGTCACATTTCATTCTGAGGTAGACTATTCACTTCTGCATTTAACATCTTTACCATGCAAGCATTTCATGAAGAAAAAGATGAGTAAAATTCTTTGAGAAATGCGTGGATGCCTAGATTCAAAACACATATGGGTCTCAAAAAAGAATTAAATAGACTTTTGAGAGAATGATAATTTGGATTCAAACTTGCATGCATATATTAATCTTATCTTAAACATTGGAATTCATAACAATGGCCGACATGGTAAAGTAAAATATTCTTGAGCTCGTACGGTGCATGGATTTGAAGGACAAGCAATTTTGTCTTAGCCACTAGGTAGTTGGCATCATGCATTTGTACACACATAAGCAGGATATTTACTTCATGGGGTAGTGGGAGACCCACATTTAGTTGGCTTAAATTTATATGTATAAACATATAATCATTATGGTTTAAATTTATATGATAAATATAATAAATATAGATAGATATTAATTAGGTGGAAATAAGAGATAATATAATTTATTTAATATTAAATATTATATTATATTGATTATTTTCATAATAAAAAAATACATAGTGGATATTAAATTAATAAATTATTATCAATCTACATAATTCATAATAGGGATTTGTCTCTTAAAAATATATCATAAAGGAAATTTGTCAAGATAGATATAAATCAATTTCCCTGTGACATATAAGTTGGTTGTCAGCATTATTTTAAACCTTGCAAGTAAATTATCTAGGGGTGGGGGAGATTATAACATTTCTTAACATATGGGGTTTTATTTTTATATGCAATGAAAATATTATAAAGCTTATGAGGAAACTATCAAAATATGTTTGAAAATGATGATTTGTGATAATACATATTTTTGTGTTATTATAAAATTATAGAAATCCGGTAATTAAAGCCTTTTATTAATTTTGTTGGTTTGAGGGGAAACCAAACTTAACCATTCTGGAAAATATCTAATAAATCCTTGTTTTCTTAAATGTACTTCTTTTGTACAAATAATTGAATTATGTTTAAAAATATTTTATTATAATTAAGTTAATATAGAATTTTGTTGTCACATTTGGTTGGCATGGTTTTGCCAATGTATGCTTAATTATATTAGATATTACATGTATGTGATCATGATCCTTAGATTAGTTTACCCAGATGGTGAGCCTATGCTTTGGATTATTTATCTATTATGTATATTATGGGGTCTACATTGATGATGCTACATAAGCAATGAGATGGTTTCTTAAGCCTGGTTAACATCACCAATGATAGGTATGGATAACCCGATCAAGTGATGTGTTATGAGTTTGACTAATCCAGATGATCATATGTTATTTAAAAACCTTGACCAAAGTAATGTTAGATTAACATTGTCAAATTATTATGTATGATTTGTTTGTTGTGTGATATCATAGTAGAAACGTATTTTTCTTTATGATACATGAAATGTAGTAGAATCTTATAGAACTTGGGGGTACTAGCAGGTCTCATTCAGGATTTTTACATCATTCTATCTACCTATTTGTGTAGAGAGGGCCATTACTTGATAGGGGATTATGTGGGGAATCATTGGTCAATGGTTGGGGTGGTAAAGAGCTCAAATGATACTCTCCCACCCCCACTATAGTACATTCTTAGAGACAACACTTGAGGTTATCAGAGATACGCAAGTTAGTGTAACTCAAGATCTAGAGAATTAGTTATCTTTATATTATATATAAGGCTAAATGCCTATTGAATTTGTAAATGTAATATTATTTACTTGAAAAACTATTGTTGTATTGTGAGGCCAACCATAGCTATGTCATTATGTATTTATACCTTTTCCTTGTTTGCACTCATATGAAGAAACTATTGAGTAAACATTTATACCTTTAGTAGTTTTTAGTAGAACTACATCTAGCCATAATTCTATGTATGTATGTGACATCATAGATATGTATGGCAGCTTGGGGAGTGAGCATAGGCATAGAAAACTAACCTTGATAGGTATTCCTTAGTATGACATCTGTTATAAATGCTAGTGAAAGCAAATAGCCTTTTTTTAGCACAATATTGTTATACAAACTTGTCTGTAGGATCAAGTTTGTAACATTTTATAAGGATGAACATTGTATGCAGTATATTTTATGAGAAAGTTAAATGTGCAAGTGTCTAGTCATTTATATAATAACATAGTGCATTGTGAGGTGTACCTAGATATTATTTTCTCTTTGAAATATTATTAAAGGTATACTTGGATAGTATAATTTTGACTTGCTTTATTATTATGGTTGGGTGTACGATTGTTGTTGGTGTTGAGTTGGATACTGAAACACAAAGACCTATGATAGTATGGGATGTCATAGAGTTTTATAGTACAAAAATTACCTAGATACTATATTCATTACATCTTGACCCATACCTAAATAAATATATATATTATGGTTATTAATGTTTGAGTAGAGTGATCATGAACTATGATAGTATGGGATATCATAAGATACTTTAGCTTATATGTATATACTCAAGTGGTACATATTGTAGCTATATGTTTGGAATCTTACCTAAATTGATTATTTTAATGATTTTATTTATTATTACATGAGTAGTATGTTTATATCAATTAGTAGGATAACATGTATGTGTGCGTACAATCTTATGAGTATAAATAAATGATAGGTTTGACTGTTTTATACTATATGTCTCACTTTATTTTGTATTCTTAGCCATGTCTAGCATGTGATTTTCTTTATAACTAGGAATGTGGATTCTTTCATCATTTCTTATATCTAGGGTTATATGTGAGAGTGCTTGGGTAAGCACACAAGCCTAGATTAACAAGATGTTATGCTAGTGTGTCACTTAGCTATGGGATTAGACTAGAGCTTTAGAAGCTCATCTGTATCATGAGTAGTTTGTTCCTTATTTGGATTAGAGTGCCATACCTTTGGTGGTGATGTCTCATGAAGGAGACCATCACATTTGAAAGGAGAACTACATCAGACCCTGATTTCAAGGAGTGGATATGTAGGCTGCCCAAGATTATGGTGGGGCATCGGATCTAGATCCTTAGGCTAGGTTAGGGTAGATTTGATTATAGATCAATCCATGTGAATGGTTAGTTTAGTACCAATACTTAGTATGGAATTATGGATTATGCAAATGTCCCTAACAAGATAGTAACTTTTTGGATCTTTCATTTTATTCTATTGCTTATAGATTTGGAATGTTGAAACTGTAATTACTTGAATTTATTGTGTATTTGATTGAATAAAGTATTCTAGAAGCTGTGGTTGATTCTATGTTCAATATTTAGTTAAAAAAAAACTTATTTTTCTAAGTACAACTAAGAGGGTTGTTACACTTATAACATTATAATTGAACACCCTCAAACTCATTGTATGAGGGTCATGGCTTATTTGGCATGCCAATGCATGAAGTTTCCTCACATGGGTGTTATTTATAAGGTACAAGTTGATACCAACCTTTGAAATTTTGAATAATTTGAATAATGTTGTGTCTATAAAATTCAAACCCTTGAACATTTATCTATCATACCATTCAGTGAATATTAGTGCTTTAAGTATCCCTTCAACTACAATCAAGGTTATAGTGGTCACCTTGAACTTATTGGTGACATTCCATCCAACCTCCTTGACTCTAACAATGTCGTGCTTAATGAGTTTAGATTTTAAATCAATACATATGATCTTATTTATAGCATCATTACTTAGTTTCTACCTTTTCTTTGACCTCACCCTCACAAGAAGCCAATCGATAAGCTTGTCACTTATGTGGTTATTTCTAATAAGCCTACTTTTCATATAAGTTATAGCAACATGGTAGTTGAATCTTGTAATGTGGATATCATCATTTTTTATTATGATTATGGTTACACCTTATATAACCATACCTATTTAGCTACACTAAAGATAATGATGTAGAAATCAATCATTATCATTCCTCCCTTCAACACTCTTATAATAAATCTTCATTTTATTTCAACATTAGTTTAGTTGACATTACTCATTCTCCCTCCAATTCACATAACACTATCCCTTATTTACTTGATGTTGATAGATTTAAGATGGATATAGTTTCTACATCTACTTCACATATAGATCCTTTGTTTTCTAGTCTCTTTAGATCATGCTTCATGATTGATCCATGACTAGACCATATCAATTCCCTAGATATTCCAAACCATCAAGCTCATTTCTTCCAAAGATGTTGTCTAAACTTATACGACCTCCATTGAGGATGTCTCATAATAAAATAACAATACCATATTATGAGTTTCATAAAGTCTTTAGTCATTCACCTTAGAAATTTTGAGCCCAATAGCAATGGCACAAAATTATGTTGCATATGGATAATCATATAAATCTGAATATTAATATATGTTGCCCCCACACCAAGTGTAGGAAGCACTTATGTAGCCATAAGTGTAGGCACATGATTAGTAATAGTAGGAATGATGGTCTAAACACCTATTTTAAAAGACCTTCCTCTAAAATGTGTATTATTATCATTCAAGAGTTCATCATTTTATTCTTCAGATGTGGATTCCTTAACATTATTTGCATTCTTAACCTCTATGTTAATATTCAAGATTTTATTTAAGTCATTAGATTTCATACTAATTTGATTTTAAAAATTCAAAATTGTTATTAATTATGCATGATTTATACCATTAATCTCATATGGATGAAATTTACCATGATATTCATTATCATCTTTATAGGCCTTTTAATGATCAGACATAACATCATTAATGATGTGTTCCTCTACATCTATATCTTATTTATCAATATTTTCATTAATAGAAGAAGTAATTTGTATTTCATCAATTTTATCCATTTTATATTACACAAAAATACATGATTAGATCAAATGAATCTAGATATTAAATAATAAATCATGTCTCTCATCCTAAGAAACTACAACAAATACGTCAAAACTATTAAGTAGAGGCAATGAAAGCTTATTATTTTTTGTAATAGCATAATTCCCTCAAATTCCTTGTGGTGTCCAAGGCTATATATCATCACATGATATAGAATAAGGCATCTATGCGATGGAATTACTAAGAATATAATGGATTATTCCAACATTTTGATGTAGATAATGATGCAAAATAAGATGGTGTACATTTGGAAGATATCGTTGTAGTATAACATTCCCATTCTCATGGATAATGTGTGAATATAGAGAGATATGTTTTTCATGATGAATCCATTTCTAATCAAGAGTGTATTATTCTTGAATTTGGACATGAGGAGATGTGCATAGATGACATGGAGACTATTTTCCAAATCAGTCATTTTCAAAGCCATGGAGAAAAGAGCATAAATGAAGTCATTGAGGTGGATGATACTAATTGATTCGTCACAACAATAGTAAATGTTTTTGCATATTCATCCATGGAGGATGAAACCTTGACTACTCATGATGAGGAAATGTCTTGTCATATCCATTCTTCAAATATTTGTTTGTATTAAGAATGTCATCATGTTATAGCTATTGTGGAAGCATTTAAACACACTTAATATGAATATATTTATTAAATCTTAGACATTATGATGAATAGTTTTAATTTATATTTATTTAAATTATATTTAAATGATATATATCTGAATATAAAATTAGATGTTTAATTATACTTTACTAATTATATAAATGACCAAAAAGTGTAGGTTACTTAGCTTGTTATTACTATGTTCAAGTTTGAGATTATGTGTAGGTGGTAGGAAGGATTGAACTTAGATTTTGAGTCATTTAGATCTAGAGAGTGATTTTATAGACCTACCTAGAAAAAATGCTAACAGATAGAAACTGATAAAAAATTGAAAGCATTTGATCTGTGTTGAAAAAATCCACGTGAGATGTGTCAGACTATTCTGACATAGATCATTGTGCTACTTATAAACTATTTTTCTATGCAATATCAAAATCATGTTGTTATGTGTAAGGCCATAATTATATATTCTTTAGCTTGAAAACATAGCTCCACTTTTAACAATAGGTTTACTTATAAAAGGGAATGGAAAATATGGGTTTAATTGACCCTAACCACCCCTCATTAAATGGTTGAGTGTTTACTATGTTTTAAATACTTCGAAGAGGGCTCAAACTACCATGAAAATCATCAGGATAAGTTTAATATTTTTTGGATGCATGTGGTGACTATATTCATCTACCCTATTATAGATTCATCTAGGAGATTGATCTATGACATTTTGGATTGCTATGTATTCATTTATAAATAGATTTTTTATATTTATATTACTTGAAACCTATGTGGATAACTCTATTTTCCTTATTTTTGCCTTAAAATGATAGCTTACACTCTTGAGACTAATGTGACCTAGAAAAACGGGGTTAGAAAAAATGGGTTGATTTGTCCTCAACTATTCCCCATTGAGTGGCTTATCATTGCCTATATTCTAGTACTCCAAATAGTACTAAAATCTCACATAGTTCTCGCACCTAGTTGTGTGTGAAATCACTGTTATAATAGCATGTTGTGCAATCATGTGTATGGATTTCAACACTTTGTTGGCTGAAAATTTTGTATGGGTATAAATTGTGGACTTTTATTTAGTAGTTTGGGGATGAAGTCCCTCTCTTATTAACAACTAGAGCTACCTTTGTTTAAAAACAAAGACAATACAAAAAATGAAATTATCTATAGAAAAAATGTTGTTCATAGGAGTTTTCATAATTTTAGCCTAAAAGTATGAGAAGGTGGTAGATTAGATAAATGAAAAGATAAAAGAGAGTTTTTAAGAAGTAAAAAAGAGGAAAATAAAACAAGAAAGGAGGAATAAGATAGTTTCAACAAGTTAAACACAAAAAACTACCGTAACTACCCAAGATTATATAGGATGGGTTATGAATATTAACAATAGAAATTGTTCTCTTTAGAAAGACAAGAAATATAGACTTCAAATGTAAGAATGAAACCCATACACCAAGGATATATTGATGCCAAAGAACTATAAAACAACCCTGTATTTCTTGTAGAAAATTAACATAATTTTAATTCTTTAATTTCACTAAGGTTCCCTGATTTAAAATTCTCTATATATATTCTAACATATTTCTACAATAAGAACATCAAACCTTTTAAAAATTAAACAATATTATTTTAACATAAATTAAAGAGAAAGAATCAAAACAAATTAATGCATATACATATACCATTCATTCAACACAATTTTGTGACAATTTTTTTTGCAAAATCCTCCTATATTGATTCTTTGAAGTCGTGCAAAGATGGTTTTTCTCTCTTAAGTTATAAAAAATAGCTTCTAGTGTCAAAAAGTCCATGTAAATAGGTTATGAAGGCATAAATACCTTATAACCACCTAGAAACCAACTTTTTAGTAAGAACATTCTATTTTACAATTTACTTTTTCCTTTTTGACTTAAAAAAGTGAAATATAACATTTTTAAGTGATTACAAAAAGTACAACATAGAAATAGAAAGTTAGAGAGATAAAAAGGTATTTTGAGTGACTATAAATAGAATATTTATTTTTCTAAGAAGAACCTTAATCGAACACCACAACTGGATTTGATTCCTCTTTCTAAGAAGATTTGATTTTGTATACTCTTAACTTGTGATTGACTTGCACAATTCCTTCTTTCATCGGAATAACTGTGTGAGTTAGATGATCAAGCCAATCATATGATACGTTATTTGTTTCTTTAAACCTTTTGAAAATATTTTTAAGACTTAGAGTGAGATATCTAATGGCACAATGAATGTCACTTAGTTTTCTCATGGCTTCATTATTGAATGTCTTTATTCCAAACAATTTTTCTTTTACCATTTTTTGAAAATTTTCCTTCAACTCTATAATTTTGTATTATTTTGACTCATTTTCACTCAAAAAATCATAGTGAATATCCCAAATATTGGCATGGACCTCATATTTCATTTCATCAAAACATTTTTCATGATGTTGTAAATCTTCCTATGCCTCATCAAAATTATGAATCTTCCAATTTACACATTGATCCCACAAGTGTGAATAATTATCATTAGATTGATCAAGAATACCTTTAGAGACCAAATCATTTTCATCTATAGTAACCATGTCTTGGAAGTATCTAATCAAGATTTTTCATATCCCAAACTCTTTCTTAGCAGCGATAATTTCATCTTCAATCTTTTCTTGTCTAGAATTAACCAATTCATAGGATTTCTAATTCTCATTAAGGAGCATTTATTATACTCAATATTCTATGAATTTACCATGGATTTTATATTTGTAAATTTTGGTAACCATCTCTTTATCAACTCCTAATTGAGAAGTTAATTCTAGTGTAGTTGAAGTAGTTGATGCAGATGTACTGATCATTTTCTAAAAAGTTTCTCCTACATTACAAATTTGTTTGATGTATGTTGAAAGCATACATACCTTCTCTTCTAGCTATTCTTGAGTTTTCATCCCTTATTTTTTCATTTGGATCAACGTGGTCGTAGTCACTTTAAAATTATGAATATTTCCTTCAGGAGTTGACTCTCTGAGATCAATCTTGTTGATGTTATAATCAATGAATGTCATCTCATCTTGATTTTTATCTATAATAGGTTGAGAAATTTCCACATACTATACATCTGAAGGATCAATCTTCAACCTTGAAGTAGTTTTTACTTTTATCTTCTTGGGAGGACATTGTATCCATGAAAAATATGTATCTCCTTGTGAATTACCAATTGAGTACTTGAGAATACAAAAGGATACAATGAATAATATGGTTACAAAGGTGAGGTAAGAGTAGTTCCAAATTAAATAGATTATTGAAGAACAATAATTTGTTGAGTAGGGAAAACATGAGGTGGATTTGGAGAGGGTACTGGGGATGAGATGGTGGAAGAAGTGGAGAGAATGGAACTGAAGAAAACACTGATGACTCAATGGAAAAAAAAAACATTGAAAAGCATTGAACCTATATCAAAATACAAGAACTATTGAGTAGTAATAATAATAAAAAATGAAGGATCAATATCTTGAATGACATTTGTAGCAGTAGATAGAGTAGGCCTCTTAAATTTAATATTTTTACTTTATGGATCACCTTCAAATGTTTGTTTGGGGAGCTTGTCTATGTTATGATCTTTTCCACATCCTCCTCCACTTATAGTCAGACTAGATTTTCTTATGAATATCTTGGTCCCATAATATTAATTAGTTAAGACAAAAGAAGTTAATTTATACCCTCTCAAACTTCCTTCACATTTACAATAACTCCCTGAAACATATTTCATTATCTTTTCATTGTATCAATTTCTTGACCTCAATAGCAAGGTTTGCATGCATTATAAAATATTTGTTAATTCACTTAATGACCAATTGATTGAGGGAAATGATGTGAGATGTAATTTATCATTGAAATTTACCTCAACAACCTTAGTTCCATCATCTTCAAAATATGTTTCACACCGTTCAAACCTGAATGCTTCCATCTTTCCCAAGGTCATCCTTGACCAATCTCTTTTCCTAAATTCAAATTCATCTTCAAAATATTCTCATAATATTTATTAGTTGAGACAAAATAATTTAATTTATACCCTATCAAACTTCCTTCACATTTAAAATAACTCCCTAAAACATATTTCATTATCTTTTCATTGTATCAGTTTTTTGACCTCAATAACAAGGTTTGCATGCATTCTAAAATATTTGTTAATTCACTTAATGACCAATTGATTGAGGGAAATGATGTGAGATGTAATTTATCATTGAATTTTCCCTCAACAACCTCAGTTCCATCATCTTTAGAATATGTTTCACACCATTCAAACCTGAATGCTTCCATCTTTCCCAAGGTCATCCTTGACCAATCTCTTTTCTTGACTTCAAATTCATCTTCAGAATACTCCCATAATATTAATTAGCTGAGACAAAATAAGTTAATTTATACCCTCTCAAACTTCCTTCACATTTTCAATAACTCCCTGAAACATATTTCATTATCTTTTCATTGTATCAATTTCTTGACTTCAATAGCAAGGTTTACATGCATTCTAAAATATTTGTTAATTCACTTAATGACCAATTGATTGAGGGAAATGATGTGAGATGTAATTTATCATTGAAATTTCCCTCAAAAACCTTAGTTATATCATCTTTAGAATATGTTTCACACCATTCAAACCTGAATGCTTCCATCTTTCCCAAGGTTGTCCTTGACCAATCTCTTTTCTTGACTTCAAATTAATCTTCACAATCCTCCCAATAGTCTTCAATCTTAGGAATGTGATGATAGATAGAACCCAACTTGAGGTTATTATTTATTAATCCCTTACTATCAAAATCAATTATTCTTATGTGAGGCTACATTTAAAAATCTATCGTTGACTTTTCAATGTTAGAAGCATCTCTAGCTAATTTTAAAAAGAAGTAACTGAGGCCAATAGTAAAAGTTATTCCTTTGACATGTTGATTGATAAATTTATTATGTACCTCATTAAATTATCTACAAAGATCAATTATAATTATTTTATCACTATAATATATTGGCAACCTAAGAGGAACACCTTCAAATCTACCAACTTAAATATAAGTGAACTTCAGGAACTGGATGAAGTAGCTCCCATATTTCTTGATAAATACAATTGCTTTATTGGATATCCTTGCTACAAGATTACCATCCATGGCTCTAACAAGAATAATGGTGAATGCATCATTCACCCTTTTAAAATGAATCTTCCCTTTTTAATGAGTGAGTGGTGGAAAACTATCATATACCAATGCAATAGTAATATTTTTCTTTTTTTAATTCAATCTTGGCCAAATTTTGAGGGTTACAATGAAATAGACCAAATATGATGTCATTTATAATTATTGTGTGGATTCTAGATTGGCCAATCACTCATGGATGTTGTTATTGATTATTTGAGCTCAATCAATGAATTGCTTCATGGATTAAATGATATTGATGAACATGCACATCTAATTATGAAATACTTATGTTGTTTCATTTCCAATGAATATGTTTAGAAGTGTGATCATGTTTGATAATTCCTCTTTGAATTTGGATCTATTTAGAGTTTTGATAAGCTTGACATTTATCCTCCTTTTGTTGGTCAACTAAGTTTGACTCAACATATTTTCATAATTCTCTTGATTATTGAACCAATTTTTTTGAGAAATGTCTTTGTTAATCTCCATGGTTTCATCATGGGGATGTATGATAAAAGTGATGCTTGTAGAGATCCATATAGTTTATCAATCATTTGATCATATACAAATTTTATCTCCACTTTATCTGTATTATAGTACTTTTTTGCATGCAATCATTAAATTTACACATTGAAAAGATGTTGGAAATGCAAAAATATGTGCAAGCCCACTATTTAAAATTTGTTGTCCCATTATGGTTCTTTTCTGAGAATTCATTAACTCCTAGAACTAATCAACATCCATGTGCATCATGTTGCTATAATTGGCATTGACAATGTCTATGTCCAAAATACAAACATGCTCATATCCCATGTACTTGAATTTCATCTTCAATGGGGTAGTTAAAAGGATAACAACTTGGGTGAGCAAATTCAAGTTTTTGAAGACAAGGTCAGGAGAAAGAAGATGATTTTGTGGGAGAAATGGGTTCAACACGGTGGAAATAAATCTTATCACAAGTTCTTTTAAGATCGTTTAGATTTTTCTTATCAAAAGGATAAAAACTAGGGTTTTAACTATTTATAATAACTAGTTCATGAAATTATCTGATCAATAATGCTAAAAATATAGCCATGGAGGAATAAAAATTAAATTAAAATGAGTTTAGTTTTCAAAAAAAATTGCCAAAGTTTCCCCTTATTTTAGCTACAAATGGAGGATAGTGCACAATATAAAACAAAGCATGAAAATCAAATGAAAAACATAAGTGTTTAGAAAACAAACCTCTGAAATGGAGAAAATTGTAGATATTGACCAAATTTGACTTTTTAGTCAAATTGGGGAACCTATAGGTAAAAACTTGACTTTATATATTTATAGGGTTGTAATATCTTGTCATGAGGTGTTTTATAGGTTAATTGATGCCAACTAATGTTATATTAGGTTTGGTCAATTAGTTTTTAGGTCCATTTAGCATTTTGGGTCATTTTAAGGGTCAAAAGAGGTACATTTAATACTTTGTATGAGTTTATTGGGAAATGTGCAAGTGTAAAAACATGATATCATGTCCCATGTGTCTTTATAAGTCTTAGGCAACTGACACAACTAAAATATGGTAGGTTCATAAGAGGAAAGGTCAGTTTTATTAAAGAAATGGAAGAGTTTGGCACTTGTATGACCTCCTTGGGAAGTGTACCACTTGGAAAATGGTGAAAAGTGTCTCTTAATCTCCCCCAAACTCATATCCATGATTTTTTTGATCTGGAAGTTCCATTTTGAGACCAAAACTATTTTGCTCCATCTTTATCCTTTTTGGCATAAAAGACCTTCAAGTTTTTGCTTGGTAAGTCCAGTAGGAAGGGTTACAGGTCAAATGATTTTGAGAGGTTGTTTTACACTCATAAATTCATTTAAATATAATTATTTTTAAAAATATTGGCATGTTCCTTATGAATCATCTATTTGAAGTTGACTGTTTAAATCTACCTACTCATTCGTACACCTTATAGGTTTTGCCTAGGTTTGAGCAATTCCATATGAACTAGTTACTGAGTTTGATTTTAGAGAATGTTGAATTATTTGTATAATATTACCCATGATTAGTTTCAATTTTTAAGTTGATTTTATGGGAAATTTACCTCAAGTTTGTAAAATGGTCCATTTTGTGTTGATTGGTAATTTTCCATTATTTTTTTATTTTCATGCTTTGCAAGTGTCTTCCAAGGGTTGTGATAGATCATTACTCATGTTTCTAATGTGTTAAAATTATATAATGTCATTTAAATTTCATATTCTAAGCAATATTCATAGTTTTCATGCATTGACTACACATACACATGGTCTACCATTGGAGTGTGCATATACAGGTGGTTGCAAAGGAGAATCACATTGAATCAAGGATTTTGAACTATTCTCAAATATCCCATTATGAAAAGAAACCTTTTGGACAATTTGAAAGAGTATTGGCATATTCATAAGGCCCAAAGCATGCATTTTATTTACAACTTCATACTTGTTGCATGTATATGACTCCATCAACACCTACAACAGAGCAAGAAAGCACTGATATAGAGTTTTGAATCTTGTTTCAAGTCTTTCATGATCATGGATTTGTGTTTTTGAAGCTTGATAAGGTTCAAATACTAGTGAAGGTCAATATTCCCTTCCTACTATTCATCCTCATTTTCATTGACTGTACTATGAAAATCATCATCTATAGGTGACTTGGCAGAGAGTTTTAAGGCCACTTTAGAGTGCTTAAACACGTGTTGAGATTATATTTAAATTTATAATATATGGGGAGAAAATTTTAGGCCCATGTGAGATGTTAATTTGGTTTATGAAGTTGAAAATATGCTCAAAGTAATAAGATGACCATTTTAGGCCTTTAGTCCCTGAAAATGCAAAACAGAGGTCTAGAGCCTTTTTGATGGATTCATACAATAGGGTTACAAGAAGTTTTGAAGCCTCTAGATGTGTTTATTTTGAGTTCACTATCTAGGACAATGACCTTGCAAGGTTTGAGGGGAAGATGAGAAATGGAGATTAGAATTTTGGTAGCCTAAAGTGGCCTACAAAAACACTAAATTTTGGCAGTGTTATTTACATTCTTGAGCCAAAAGGAGACCTTTGTCAGCCAAGGTTATAGATTAAACTTTATACCTTAGTTTGGGTGCTTCTAATGGTGAAGGTAACATTCATAACAAAATCAAATATCATCAAAAGTTTGACATACTATGCTCTAGTACCCCATGTGCACTCACAATCCGTACAGGTTGCCAAAGACACACCTACAACAATGTCAAGGAATGGTAGATAGTGACCTTATTATAATGCCTAATTAGTGTTTTGAGACTCTTCTTAAGTGAATACTAGTTCATGTATGCATATTATGGCCTCAAAGGGGTTCAAAGGAGGATTTAAACATCATAACCAAGGTCTCATGATGCAAATCAACATCTATAGCAGTCTACAGGTAGAGTTCTTAGTCTTCTAAGGAAAACTAAATCAAGTGAGTTCAAGGTGCATGTAGGGATGCTTAGAGGGTTATCAAGATGAATTAAACCTTTAACCACTTCTTCTATGAGCATAATTAGATTCATAAGCTCTAGACCATATAAAGGCAACCTACAGGTTGATGATTGGCTATCATAAGGACTGAGTTACACAACCTTGGTATTAGAATGCATTTTTGGCACAAAAGGAACAAGTATAATTAGAAGGCAGTTTTTATATATTAAAAAGGTCTTGAAAATACATGTTAAAAGCTAAATAATGAAATGTACACCTATAGGTAGGAATCATTAGATAGGATACAGTCAAAAGTGACACCCAATTTGACTGAGTAGAGTATATAGAGGGGTATATGGGGATTTGAATGGTGAAAAAAACATGTAAACCTTTTATTAATAATAAATATTGTCAAATCACACTCTCATAATAGATGAGGTGCTCAAACAAGTAAAAAACATGGTCTACATCAAAAAACCCTGTATAGTCTATCTTGTTAAGAGACTAATTTTGAAATTTGAGGGTTTGGAGGGTCATATGAGATGACCAAGTGATAAATTTTGTGAGAATAGTCCTAAATAATTAAGGAAGGCCATGATATACTCAATTTTATGGAGATAATATGTGAATTTCCCCTTGTTTTGTCTCAGACAAGGGGTACTTCCTCTTATGCAAAATTGGCAGGTTTTAGGCAAATGGAGATGGAAGGGACTCTTCAGGGGATAAGGGATATTTATAGGAGGTTTATTAGGATGAGTGACACATAGGAAAATATTTTAAATCAAATAAGGATGGAATAATAATAAAATAAAATACTTAAAACTATAAAGTTGCAAATAGGGTAGTTAAGCAAAGTGCAAGCCTAACGTCCAAATGAGAAGTCACCATCAATTCTAAACCTAGGTGAAATTTAAAATGAATATAAGCATATGTATAGTATGGATATAGATGTTTTTTAACCATCATAAGGAAAATAAAACCATGAAAAGCCATTTTGAGCTTCAGAGTCAAAACATGCCTACTAGACATAACTAGGCGTAGAGGTCAAATGGAGGGTCACTTCTACTTGTGACGTAATATGAACATAATTATATATTGGGATATGTTTGGGAATTAAAATAAGAGGTGATTAGGATATTTATATGTAGGGAAAGCCATCAAAGTATAGTTTGGGCTTAGGTTGCAGTTAGGCCTAAAGGGCAGAGTTTAGGCCTAATGTCCAAATGGAAAGTCAAATTTAATTTTAGCATAAAGTGAGACTTATACCCTATTATAACATGTTTATGAGGTCACTAAAAATATGTATAATATTTTATAATTTAGGGGAAGTACAAAGGGAACATTTTTGAGCTCAAAATGAACTCAAGCCTATAGGAAATGGAAGAAAGGGTTTGAATGGGCAACTTTGAATGCTCATATATCCTCTGAGGATTTGCATGGGAGTCCAAGGCATTTGGAGATGTTATCAAGGTCCTTAAACACCAAATTTGAGTAATTTTTTGGCAACTTGGACGTCCAAACTTTATGAACAATCCTTAAGACCAAAAATAGGTCTAAAACCCTTGCCAAAGACTAGTTTTAGGAAATAGAGTTGGATAGCTACTAAAATGGAATAGTTTGTATATAATGATGATTAGAGGTTGTAGAGGACTCCCTTAGGATACTTCACACCAAGATTATTTGTACGGAATTGTATGGATGGGGTGAAAAATATTCTCTTTTTGACCTTTTTTGTGTTTTTTAGGTTTTAAAAGGATTCAAGAGATGAAACCAACTTTGGGTGAAAGATTGAGACTTAAGATAACTCCCCATATTCATTTCATGTCTTGAATCAAATTCTAAGTACCCCAAAAAGGTGTTTCAACTTAGCTAGTCAAATTTGGCATATTGGACAAGCTAGTGAAGAAGATGGAGGGCCATGGAGGGCCTTGAAACATGTCATCCACTTTTTTTTATGGATTTTCATGGAAAAATGAAACCAAATTGGGAGCCAAGTGTGCAAGGTACATATAAGTGTAGTTTTCTAGATAGTAGATGATGATGGCTTACTTTTAGAGGTTTCTAGAGGATTAGGCATGCAAGAAATACATGGAAAGGCATGTCTGATGTCCCTAACTTTAATTTCAATCATCAAACCTGGTATTAATTAGTTACAAGATGTTCAAACATGCCTAATCATGAAGACATCTTTTTCTGTGCAAAATGGAGAGTTTTATGTCACTTTTCATCAAGTTGGTGACTTAGATTGACACTTTTAGCTCTTTACCTTGCATGGTTCATCCCATACCCTTATAAAATGTAAAAGTAACTACTTTTCTCAGCTTGACAAGTGTCTCTATGACCCTTGTACTTCTCTTCTCTCTCTCTCTCTCTCTCAAGTTCTATAAGAACTAGCCATTTTGGCCATTATATTGGATTCTCCACCTGAGTATGGTGAAGCCCTAATAATTTATATACCTTTTGATCAATAAAATGACCAAGTGTCACCTCTTCCATGGATTTTCATAGTGTGATTTACTTGAATGTTGAATTTGCTTAGTGAAGACTATGGATTCCTTAGCAAGTTGTCACATTCTCTCACCTATTTATAGCTTCTTCTTGCAGGGCATGTCATGTGTTTCAAGAAATGTCAAAGTTTTCACAAGTTACTCTCTTAATTAGTACCACTCAAGCCCTCTTGTCTTGTCCTCCTAGCTTTGTACATTCATCCATAACCCCACAATGTAACGTTGATGCAAGAAGACATAGATTGGAGAGTGTATGTTTAGTTTGTCCTTTGATTTCAAGTGTAATATGCATATGGTTGGATGTCATCAGTAAATTTGGTGTATCACCTACCTTATATTATTTTTATTTAAGTTATCCTTCTCCCTTTTCATCCCCAAAGTTAGTAGTAGTTGCAATCCTAAGTGGGACATCAAGGGAGCTAGCCCTATCTAGAGACTTGACTCATTCCTTAGGCTGCCCAAAAGCCTAAAGGTGATTCCATTGTGCCACTTGGATGAGGAGAGCATTGAATCTCCTCAAAGGGTGAAAATCTAAGTGACAAATTTTTTTGGCATGCCCAATGGGAGTCTTATTCTAAGAGATTGGGAGATTTTTTGGTGTTCTCTCAATAATCAACCTTTGGAGGCATCTATCAAAGCATCAATGGTGACTCTAAAGATATATTAGTTGGTAAAGTATAATATGTTATCCTTTGAAGATTTATGGTAACATGTTTCCTTTATTTTCTTGCTTTCAATGAGGTTTCATGGCTGATTTTGGTGTTGAGTTTTGTTCTCTACAAGTTGGTGAGACATTTCAAGCTTATACCAGTCCCTATCAATATGAGCAAGTCCTTGGTCAATCTTATCATGATCCTTATGAACCTAAATATGAATTTCATCAGCTCAAATATGATCCTTGTCATCCTATGCATGAAGTATATTAGTCCTATAACCAGCTTTCTCAATGTTTTGCTCCTCCTAGTCAACCTAGCCACTCCTCAAGCTAACCCATTTCCACCTTCAATAAGACACTCTTGGGATATGAGAGATATATGTTGGATATATATACTCAAAGGGGATGTGGCATAGAGGTTTCTAATCATGCTATTCATAGGGTGAGATAAGCATTATATTTTATCAAAAGAGAGTGGGTACCTATTAAGAGAGCCGATTGGAAAATGTTCACAAGTGAGATGCTTGATGTGAGTGGTTTAGTCTCTTCCTTAGAGGATAGGCTAGAAGTTCATGAAAACCAACCTCAACATACCTATCAGCCCTCATATCCACTTCCTCAAGTTTCATACCAGCCATACATGACCCATACTCATGAGCCAAATTAAGCCCATCAAAGTCATCCTTTTCTAAATTAGTTGGAAGAGAGAGTTGAAAGAAGAAATCTTATGTTTGAAGCTAATATTGATAGGCAAATTGAGTTGGAAAATATGAATATGAAATAGTACATGTTGGAAGAAAAGGAAGTGGAGTTCAAACCCTCATTTCCCTCTCACATTGCATCCCCACCACCTCAAAAGGAGACTCATAATTCCAATGTCCTAAGTTAGAACAAGATAGTGGAGTCATGGGGAAAGATAGAGGAGAAAAGTTTTAACAAATAATGTGAAGTTGAGAAGACTTTTGATCCTATAAAAACTCCTCACACCATTCCTTAAGAAAAGGCTTCTAATCCTAACATCCTAAGCTAGAGTAAGAGAGTGGAGTCATGGGGAAAAAAAGAAGATAGAAGCATTGTCAAAGAGTGTGAAGTGGAGAGTGGAGTTGATATTTTGCAAGTCCCTCCCACCCTTCCTAAAGAAGCTTCTTGTATTCCATGTCATCCATCATGTATCCATCATAATCATGATGATTTTTATGATCTTCAAGAAAGACTTTTCTAAGATAACCTAGCCAAGCAGATTGAGGAGTTAAAGTCAAGGATGAAGTTACTAAGCCAAGGTGTGATGGAAGGTTTAGACCCCAAAGAAGATTCTAAGCCTAAACACATCCCATATAACCTCCTTCAATAGAGTTTCTAAGTTGAATCAGATTTGAATGAAGTAGATGTCAAGTGGAAGGAATAAAATCAAGTTGTTTTAACCCAAGGTCTGCCTTCCCTTCCTCAAGAGCTCTCAAAAGAACCTTTTGCTTTGCATTCTTAATTTGATTTTGAGCCCTATGTTCCACCTATACCAACTAGTTCATTTTGTTCTCATCCCATCACCATTTGCCTTGATAGACCTTTGGTGTGGTAACCTCAAGAAGAGTAAGTGGTTGAGGAAAATTTAGAAATCTTACTTGAACAATGTGCAACTCCTTGGTAGCCTTATTGGGCTAGGTTACTGAATTTCAAGATGCCTAGTCTTGGCATCACTAAGAAGGAGTTGGAAGATGTTGCAACTATTAAAAAACAAGATAATATTGTGATAGATAAGGTATCATTTGAAAACCCTCAATAGGTCCTAAGTGATGAAGAAGATGTAAGCTCTCATGTTGAATCTTCTTGTTTGGTTGATGATGAAGCATACACTCCTTGTGTTGAGTAAGAAATCTTGAAAGAGGTCCTTTTGGAATATAAAGAAGAAGTTGAAGGAGTCTCTCTTGTTGTTCCCCTTCATGATGATAACCAAAGTGAGGATGATGAATTATGGCAGAGGTTTGAAGATATTTTCAAAGAGTTTGAATCTCTCAAGGGGCCTACAACTCCTTTAGGGCTGATTACAAGTGATGGTAAGAAATATGACATTGTTAAAAATGTCATAGATGAACAAGATGAAATTATTAAACATGTCATAGGTGAATAATAAAAAAATCCACATCAACCTATAGAGGTCAATAAAAACCTCTATTGGCCTCAATCTTTCAAAAACAAGAAATCATTCCTTTTGAGACCATACCTACAAAGAGAATGAAGGTTGATCATGAGAAAGCGATTGGGAAACAACATGAAGTATGTAAACAAGGTTAAGAGGAATATGTATACATTGGAGACTTATTTGAGGATGATTTACTTGAAAACAAGTCAAATGAAGTGCCAAGGAATAGGTTTGGTCCATCAAGTGTTTAATCTAAAGAGCAACATGCTTGGCACCCTCATCCATCCCATGCAAAAGGAGACTCAAAAAACTTTCCCTTTGATCCTAGAAATGGAGGTATGATTGATTGTTAGTTGTATATAATATTTGTTTTCTGATTCTCTTAAGTTCTTAGAGCACATGTATGTGTGTGTTTTTATTTTCCTTGTTGTGTGTGTCCTTTGCTTTGTGTGGTTGAAGTAGTCATTAGTGTCTTGTCTTGATAAAAGGGTTTGTGGTCAATGTCCAATGTTTTTCTTGTCTGTATCAGTCCTTAGATGAATTCATGAGCTCAATGTACTAATAAGGCTATTTTTCTAGTTAGTATAGCAAGCATACTACCCCTATGAGTCACCAATTTGTTGACCAAATTTGACCTTTTAGTCAAATTAGGGCACCTATAAGTAAAAACTTGAATTTATCAATTTATAGGGGGTGTAATATATTTTCATGAGGTGTTTTATAGGTTAATTGATGTCATATAGTGTTATATTAGCTTTGGTCAATTAGTTTTTAGGTCCATTTACCATTTTGTGTTATTTTAAGGGTCAAAAGAGGTGCATTTAATGTTTTATATAGGTTTATTAGGAAATGTACAAGTGTAAAAATGTGATGTCATGTCCCATGTGTTCTTATAAGTCTTAGAAAACTAACATAACTGAAATATGGTAGGTTCATCAAAATAAAGTTTAGTTTTCTTAAAAGAATAGAAGAGTTTGGCACTTGTATGGCCTCCTTGAGAAGTGTGCCACTTGGAAAATGGTGAAAAAGAGTCTCTTAAGCTACCCCACACTCATATACATGATTTTTTTGATCTAGAAGTTCAATTTTGAGACCAAAACCATTATGATCCATCTTTGTCCTTTTTGGCATAAAGAAATGACCTTTAGGTTTTTACTTGGTACGTCCAGTAGGAAGGGTTTTAGGTTAAATGATTTTGGGAGGTTATTTTAAAATCATAGAAATTAATTTAAATATAATGATTTTGAAAAATGGGGGATTTTGTTTTATGAATAATCTATTTAAAGTTTATTATTTAAATCTACTTACTCATCCATGCACCCTATAGGTTTTGCCTTGGTTTGAGCAATTTCGTATGAACCAATTGCTGAGTTTGATGCTAAAGAATTTCTAATTCTTACTCTAATGTTTTCCATTATTATTTTAAATTTTAAATTTGATTTGATGAGAAATTTACCTCAAGTATCTAGACTGGTCTATTCTGTGTTGATTGGTAGTTTTTCATTGTTTTTTGATTTTCATGCTTTGAAAGTCTCTTCCAAGGGTTGTGATATATCATTCCTCATTTTTAAAATGTGTTAAAATTATCTCATATCATTTCAAGTGCATATTCAAAGCAATCTTCATAGTTTTCATGCATTGACTACACATACACATGGTCTACCATCAGAGTGTGCATATACAAGTGTTTGCAAAAGAGAATCACATTGAATCAAGGATTTCTGAACTATTATTAAATATCCCATTATTACAAGAATTTTTTTGGATAATTGGAAAGAGTATTGGAATATTCATAAGGCCCAAAACATGCATTTTATTTATAACTTTATACGTGTTGCTTGTATATGACTCCATTAACACCTAAAGTAAAGCAATCAAGCACTAGTATAGAGTTTTGAATCTTGTTTCAAGTATTTCATGATCATGGATTTGTGTTTTTAAATCTTGATAAGGTCTAAAGACTAGTGAAGGTTAGTATTCCCTTCCTACTATTCATTCTCATTTTCACTGACTATACTATGAAAATCATCTACAAGTGACTTGGTAGAGAGTTTTAAGGCCACTTTGGAGTGCTTAAACATGTGTTGAAACTATATTTGAAGTTATAATAGAGGGGGAGAACATTTCAGGCCCATGTGAGATGTTAAGTTGGTATATGAAGTAAAAAACATACTCAAAGTAACAAGATGATTGTTTCAGGCCTTTAGTCCTTGAAAATGCAAAATAGAGGTTTAGAGCCTTTTTGATGGATTCATACAATAAGGTTACAATAAGTTTTGAAGCCTATATATGTGTTTTTTTTAGGTCCCTATCTAGAATAATAACCTTGCCAAGTTTGAGGGGAAGATGAGTAGTGGAGATTAGAATTTTGGTAGCCTAAAGTGGCCTACAAAAACACTAAATTCTGGCAGTGTTATTTACATTCTTGAGTCAAAAGGAAACCTTTGTCACCCAAGGTTGTAGATTGAAATTGCCACCTTAGTGTGGGTGTTTCTAATGGTGAAGGTAGCATTCATAATGAAAACAAATATCATTAAAAGTTTGACATACTATGCTCTAGTACCCCATATGCACTCATAGTCCGTACAAGTTGCTAAAGGCTACAACAAGGTTAAGCAAGGGCAGACAGTGACATTATTCTAATGCCTAATTAGTGTTTTAAGACTCTTAATAAGTGAATAATAGGTCATGTATGAATATTATGACCTAAAAGGGGTTCAAAGGAGGATATAAACATCATAACCAAGGTCTCATGATGCAAATGGACATCTATAGCAGTCTACAGGCAGAGTTCTCAATCTTCTAAGGAAAACTCAATCAAGTGAGTTAAAGGTGCATGTATGGATGATTATAGGGTTATAATAATGATTTAAACCTTTAAACACTTCCTCCATGAGCATAATGATCTTCATAATATCTAGACCATACAAAGGCAACCTACATGCTGATGGTTAGGCTATCATAAGGACTGAGTTGCATAACCTTGGTATTAGAATGTATTTTAGGCACAAAAAGAATAAGTTTAGTTATAATGTGGTGTTGATAGATTAAAAATTGTCTTTAAAATACATGTTTAAAACCAACTAAGTAAATTTACATCTACAGGTAGGAATCATTAAACAAAAAATAGTCAAAAGTGACACCTAGTTTGACTGAACATAGTATATAGAGGGGTATATGGGGGATTTTAATGGTGAAAAAAGCATGTAAAACTATTAATAATAATAAAAATGGTCCAATGAAACTATCATAATATATATATAATAGATAATGTGCTCAGACAAGTAAAAACCATAGTCTACATCAAGAAACCCTGCACAATCTATCTTGTTAAGAGACCAATTTTAAAACTTGAGGGTTTGGAGGGTCATATGAGATGACAAAGTGATAAAATTTTTGTGAGAATATTCATATATAATTGAGAAATATCATGATATACTCAATTTTTTAGAGAGAATAGGGGAAATAACCCCCTATTTTGTCTCAGATAGGGGGTACTTCTTATGCAAAATTGGCAGGTTTTAGGCAAATGGAGATGGAAGGGAATATTAAGGGGATGAGGGATTCTTATAATAGGTTTAGGAGGATGAATTACACCTAGTAAACTATTATAAATCAAATAAGGAGGGAATAATACCAAAATAAAATACATAAACCTACAAAGTTACAGATAAGGTAGTTAATCAAGGTGCAAGCCTAACGTCCAAATGAGAATCCACCATCAATTATAGAACTAGGTGATATTTATAATGAATATAATCATGTGTATATAATGGATTATAGATGTGTTTTAACCATTAGAAGGAAAATAAAACCATGAAAGGCCATTTTGAGCTTCAAAGTTAAAATAGGCCTACTAGACATAACTAGGCCTAGAGGTCAAATGGAGTCTCTCTTTTACTTGTGACATAAGATGAACATCAATATGGATTGGGATATGTTTGGGAAGTAAAATAATATGTGATTAGGATATTGATATGTAGGGAAATCCATCAAAGGATGGTTTGGGATTAGGTTGTAGTCAAGCGTAAAGGGTAGAGTTTAGGCCCAAGGTCCAAATGGAAAGTCAAATCCAATTTTATCATAAAGTGAGACTTATACCATATTAAAACATGTTTATGAGGTGTATAATTTAGGGGAAGTACAAAGGGAGATTTTTTAATCTCAAAATGAACTTAAGATTATAATAAATGGAAGAAAGGGTTCAAATGAGCAACTTTGAATGCTCATATATCCTCTGAGGCTTTGCATGGGAGTCTAAGAATTTTGAGATGTTAAAGGGTCCTTAAACACCAATTTTGTGGAATTTTTTTGCAACTTGACGTCCAAAATTTATGAACAATCCTTAAGACCAAAAAGAGGTCCAAAACCCTTGAAAACACTTGCCAAGGACTAGTCTTGGGAAATGGAGTTGGATAACTACTAAAATAGAATAGTTTGTCTAGAATGATGATTGGAGGTTGTAGAGGACTCCTCAGGATACTTCACACCAAGATTAGTTTTATAGAATTATATGCATGGGGTGAAAAATAGGCTCTTTTTGACCATTTTTTAATGTTTTTATAGGTTATAAAAGGATTCAAGATATGAAACCAAATTTGGGTGAAATATTAAGACTTAAGATATAAGATACCTCTCCATATTAATTTAATTCCATGATTAAACATATAAGTTCCCCAAATAGGTTTTTCAACTTAGCCAGTCAAATTTGACATATTGGACAAGCTAGTGAAGAAGATGGAAAACATCAAGTGAGTTCATTTTAAGGTGTGCCTGATTCTTATAAAGGCCATGGAGGGAATTGAAACATGTCATACACTACCTTTTATGTATTTCATGGAAAATTGAAGCCAAATTGGGAGCCAAGTGTGCAGGGTGCATGGAAGGGTAGTTTTCTAGATAACAGATGATGATGGCTCACTTTCTTAGGTTTCTAAAAGACCATGAATGAAACCAATGAATGGAGAGTAATTTATGATGTCTCTAACTTGCATTAAAATCATCATACTTTGTCCTAATTAGTTACAAGATTTTCACACAGGCCTAATCATAAAGGAAACTTTTTTTGTGCAAAATGGAGAGTTTTATGCCACTTTTCATCAAGTTGGTGACTTGGATTGAAAACTTGTGGCTCTTGACCTTACATGGTTCATCCCATACCCTTATCATATGCATAAATAAATAATTTTATGAGCTTGAAAAGTGTCCTTGTGACCCTTGTAATTCTCTCTCCTCTCTCTCTCTCTCTCTCTCTCTCTCTCTCTCTCTCTCTCTCTCTCTCTCTCTCTCTCTCTCTCTCTCTCTCTCTCTCTCTCTCTCTCTCTAGTTCTATAAGAACTAGCCATTTTGGCAATTTTATTTGATTCTCCACCTAAGTATGGTGAAGCCATACTAATTTTATACCTTTTTAATCAATAAAATTACTAAGTTTTACCTCTTCCATGGCTATTCATAGTGTGATTTACTTAAATGTTGAATTTTCTTAGTGAAGACTATGGATTCCTTAGCAAGTTGTCACATTCTCTCACCTATTTACACCTTCTTCTTGTAGGGCATGTGATGTGTTCCAATAAATGTCAAAGTTAAAGTGAGTTAGTATCTTCATTGTGACACTCAAGGCCTCTTTTCTAGTCTTCATGGCTTTGTACATTCATCTATAACCCCACAATGTAACATTTATGTAAGAAGACATAGATTAGAGTGTATGTTAGTTTGTCCTTTGATTTCAAGTGTAATAAGCATATGGTTGGATGTCATCAGTCAATTCAGTGTATCACATCCCTTATAATTAGTTTTGATTTAAGTTATCCTTCTCCCTTTTCATCCCCAAAGTCAGTAGTATTTGCAATCTTAAGTGGTACATCAAGGGAGTTAGCCCTATCTAGAGACTCATCTCATTATTTACGCTGCCCACAAGCCTAGAGGTGATTCTATTATGCCACTTGGATGAGGAGAGATTTACATCAAAGGGTGAAAATACAAGTGATAATAGTTTTTATGCATAAATGACTAAGGAGCCAACTTTGAACATACATAACTTCTTTTATGCTCTGGTAGATGACCTAAAATTTAGTGTATAGTATCTAGGGACCAAGATAAACAAACCCATATGATCAATTCTCCCTGACTCATCTGCACATGAAAATGACAACATTATTAAAGTGCCTACTTAGAATTTATGCCATTAGACCCAAGTGTCTTGATGAACATAATGAAGAACTAAATGGATCCCATGCATTTCCATACTCATTCCAAGAACTTTTGACACCAATGAGGTCTCTATAACTCTAATCCTATCTTCAAAAATTGATAAATTACACTTCAAGTGAACTTGAAGTGTTTTAAAAGTCTTTCAAGATGCATGATCCCTTAGGTCCTTTCATTCCATCCAAAACTTACTCAACTCTTGCTCCATTTTTTTAATTTTCATGACACTACACTGCATCCAAAAAAAAGCTTGGCATGTGGGCCAAAAATGGCCAACATCATGGTAACATAAATGACTAATCAAACATAAAAAACTTATTTTAAAATAGAGAATATTTCATTTATCAACATTTTACACTATTTGAATTTCAATATATGTTTGTATTAGAATCATGCCATGAACCATTGAAAGCCCTATTGGGATCTAAAACCTAAATACCATTGTG